>JAAAQI020137449.1:0-10284 GCA_011800005.2 Stichodactyla mertensii
GACTAGTAATCAGGGGGACGCGGGTTCGATTCCCACTCACGGCATAATCTGTTTTTCCATTCAAAAAAATGGATCAGTTAGTAGTTCGCTGTCGCCATTTGTATACTCATTATTATATATACTTTCATAAATAATGAAACTGCCGGCCATTTAGTGTTGTCAAGCCACTTCCTGAAAGGACTCCTCCATAAAAAGGGCGGGGATGCTCGTCGTACTTTTAGGGGTTGAAATCGATAGTTTTGTATCTCTTAAAATCAAAAAGGATCTCTAACCAAGTAAGCTGGTACCTCTTAGGGCATTTGCTGATAAATAGATCTCCTTCAATTCAATAGCACAAGGCCTTTTAAACCTTTTTCAAGTCCGCCCTGACCCCCCGCGTTGGATGCTAAACGTTCTTCGTAAAGTTAAGAATAAGAAACCCGTTGAAGTCGTCAATGGAATTGAGTATTGCACGTTAACTGTCACGGTATCTCTCTTCTCTTCTTCGCATGTGCTCATATTAGGCATTCAGGAGCAGCATGCGGTAACAGCATTTCTCCAGGCCTTTCTGTCTGATGCTGCAACTTATTTCCTCCGGACGTCAAGTACATCCGGGTTCATTATCTTGGCGATTGTCTGATGGTAAATCGTCTTCCTTCAGAGGATTTCTTCACTGTAAAAACTGCCTGGTTGAAACAACAAAAAAAATTTGGTAAAATTTATGCAACTGAGGTAACCAGTTTTTTTTCTGGTTAAAATAACCGAATTTATTGGTTATTAAATACGGTTATTCCAACCATATTAATATTGGTTATCACAACCAAAATACTTTGGGTTACAACAATCTAATAGCATTGGTTATGATAACCAACTGTATTGGTTTACACCAAATTGGTATTTAATAACCAATAAATTCGGTTATTTTAACCAGAAAAAAACTGGTTACCTCAGTTGCATAAAGTTTACCAAATTTTTTTGATTGTTTCAACCAGGCAGTTTTTACAGTGTTGTCGTGTGAGGGCATGGGTTCATAGAGGACAAAGCTGCTGATAGGATCTGATGGAACTCTTCGCAAGGTATACAAGGGTCGGTCGATAAAAGATTCCACATGATGGCTTCTTTTCACGCTTTCAAAACAGTGGCGGCCAGGAACGAAATGCGTCGGATTTGTGTACTTAGAAACCTTTGCAGTCCATCATCATTCTTTTCCGCAATGAGGTTTACATGTTCCCAACTCATGGTGCAATGTTCGGATTCGTAGGAACGTAACGTACTAACAGTTTAAAATAAAATTTAAAATAAATCATATCTCTTAGTAAACTGCACTAAAACGTCTTTGATTCATAGGTTTTACTCTCATAAATCCGCTGGGAAAGTTTAGTTTAGTGCAGTTTACTCAGAGAAATGATTCATGTTAAATTTCTATAGCAAGCCCCATACATTCTCTTATGAATCTTGCTCCGGAACATTATCTGCCTGTGGGTGGCGTACAGGGTGGCGTAGAACGGTAAAACTTTCCCCTCTTACCGACTTTGTCCATCAAACCCTGCGGATGCCACATGTGAGTAGAGTTTGTTAGATGTGTTGTTCTCTCTCTTGTCACCAGGGTTTTTCTCCGGGTTCTCCGGTTTCCTCCCTCCGTAAAAATCAACATGTGAGCTGAGAGTTGTCGCTAAAAACAGTTATATAGTGGTAGTGTGTGAGAGTGACAGTGCCCCCAGTTAGTGCGAAAGCGCTAGAACGGCTAGGCACTTAAATACTAGAGGTTTATTAAAGAGATTTATGAATTATTTTGGCATCTCTCGGAATATTTTTCTCAGCTGAAAATTATGTTCAAATTGGATAGCATGTAACCCTATCCAACTGATCTAGGACCACTACTATAGTCAGTCTAGAAGTATCATTCATTACATTATTATCAAACTCATTAATGTTCATTAGGCCGAAGACAATAGAAAATCATGACCGTGAAGAATGTTATAACTTCTGATACAAAACTCTTTTAATTTGAAATTGGATTTTCTCGGCGAAAAAAATATAACTATTTACCTGGGAGTTTGATAAGTAGTGTTTACAACATTTGCATCTATGTTGTATCAGAAGTTACAATCACTCGCCTTCGGCTCGTGTTGTAACTTCTGATACAACACAGCAGCTCATGTTGTAAACACTACATATACGACTTTGACATGGAATTGTGTTCCTGTTCCGCTTTGCTTTCTGTGGGCGTATATCTCCGAGCATAAATTCCCTAGCAAACTGAAACATGTTTTAACGAAAATCGATCGATCTAGCTAAGCAGCATAATATCTTGTTGCGAGGGAAGAGACTTAGCTTCTACTACTATTGGGAAATAATTTGACCGGAAGAACGCAGGGAATTTGATGCCGGAGTAGCGGAGGAGGCGGGATTTTCCTGGGATTACACTGTCACATTTGGCCAGAACTGAGCTGTTTAGGCAGCTGTTGCCAGTGCATTAACTATAATAACTGTGTTAAAGCTGCACATTAAACTATTAAGAAACGTTTTTTCTTTGCTTG
This sequence comes from Stichodactyla mertensii, assembly GCA_011800005.2. Taxonomy (NCBI): domain Eukaryota; kingdom Metazoa; phylum Cnidaria; class Anthozoa; order Actiniaria; family Stichodactylidae; genus Stichodactyla; species Stichodactyla mertensii. The sequence continues at coordinate 2,520 of JAAAQI020137449.1, forward strand.
TTTTAAAGGACAATGGAATAGCACTCGAAACAATGTTCAAATCAGTGAGATAATTGATCGGGCCTACACAACAGGCAACCATCAACACAGTGTAGCGCACTGAGGTGACAACGAGATGACGTTTGTTTCAACCACACCTTTGACGTATAATATGCCCAAGGAAAGCTTATTTAAGATCTCGGATTATTTGCCAGTCATTCAATCGTTTATCAAGGGCTTGCTGTGCGGATATATCGTTTGCAGCTACAAACGTAACACTCTAACGAGGAGAATTACCTGGAGATCGTGGCCAACATGAGAGAGATATGTGCTGTGCCCCTTCTACTGTTGCTTATTGGAGTTTACGCAGGCAGAAATGATAAACGAAAAGATCATCGTAAGTACTTTTTACTCTCGTCTTGAGTTCTGATTTTCCTTTGAATTTTTCTAAAATACAACATCAAACCAGAGACGTTTTGTCGAGAAAGGTATGGCTAGGAGCCAAGCCGCGAGGACATGCCTTAAGGGGTGAAAAATAAAAACTCTCAGAAATTAGAGAGGTTAAGGATTTCGTTACGGCAATAAATGCCAGTTAAATTGATAAAACAATCCAGGGGGGGGGGGGTACTTCCTATATTGGCCTATACGGGGATGCTCCCGCCCGAAAGGGGTGCTTTTTTAGACCAAAGGTACAGAAAAGGGTTGGGGATTTGTGAGTTTTGTTATAGAAAAGGGTCGGGAATATGTGAGTTCAGGTACAGAACAAGGTCGGGTTTCACCATGCAAGTATAATTAAAGGGGAAGCTGGAATTACCGTTCTTGGAAATTCAAGCCAAACTTTCACGCATGTACGTGACAATCAATATAGGCCAAATAACACATTGGCTAATCGATGGTTTATGAATAAAAGGGCTCTCACATTACAAAAGATGTCAAAAGCTAACCGCTGTATTTGACAGACATATTTTTATCAAGGGCAAATAAAAAGGGTTCCTGTTCGCCAAAGCCGGTACGTATATAAAAGGGGTACCTTTTCAGGCAAAGGTATATACAAGGGGTACCTTTTTTGCAGAAATTCGGTATATAAAAGGGTGAGGAGTCCGGACGGAGCATCCCCGTATGAAAGGTATATGTAGAAAACATGATAAAAACATGATGAGTTTGACGTTTTAGGAAAGAAAAGTCGTAATGTTTAATCTTTTTATTGTTACGACCTCTGCTATCCAGGGTTTATAATGTTTTTGATGCATAACCGATAAATCTAGTTATCTCTTGATATTTTTCGGCTTGTTGGTGTGTTGGTGAGTAGAGTTTTGGTACGGACGAACGTTTTCACGGTGCTCGCTGAAATAGTTAAACGTCGTAGTGGGTAAATCATGCACTCGCGTGGTGTTTTTTGTTGAAATTTAAATCTATGCACAAGCTATTTGATTCCGTTTATTTTGTGACTGGGGGTCACAAGAAACAAAGAGGAATTGATCTTCAAAATGGAGCAGCGAGTTCAGACCCACTTCTTTCACACATTTTCCTTTAACCCCACAGCTCTCTTCTTGGGCAAAAACCATTTTTCGATTCCAAAAGTAGATGACTGGGGTGAGCCAAGAAATGCGATTGTATGCACACTATAGCTCAGAAGTTCTGTTTCCTATGAACAGGTCACTGTTATAAATGACTGTAAATTATATTCGAGATATAACGCGCGCGCTGATTGGCTGACTACCGTGTTTATGTCAGAGGACAGACACACTCGCACGAAAACAGCGAAAAATATTTTTTATATTGATTTAAGAAAGAAAAAAGGTAAGCGTAATTATTTTACTTCGATAACGCGGGGAGTGTTCGCCCAATTCTCCCGAGTCAGGGGCTCGTGTTAGGCGTTCGACGGTTCAGTGCTATGTTTTACGGGTATTTAATTCTTACTTAAAGCTACAAGATGCGAGGTCATTGGGAATCGGACCTCATAAAACGCACTAACCAACTGAGCAATCCTTGCTCATGTAATTCTACTCAGTTTCTATTTGTTGATTTTCAGCGCCGGCCAACTTTGAGGAGTTGAAGAGATTGACCAAGGCGTCCTTTCGTTATGGTAGGTTATCAAATTAATTTATTTTGAATGTTCGTTAAATATAAATGAAATTTTTTTAAATCAGTTGAAAGTACAGAAATACGTTGAAATAGACCAAATCACCTTGAGCGTAATATTTTCCCATTTCAGACCACATGTCATTCCCTTGGGTATTGTTTCTTTGTTTCTCAGTAGCACTTGAAAAGATACGATAATATGGATGACCCTCAAACAAAGAATCGTATTCTCAAGGGATTTAAAGTGGGAAAACATAACGCCCAAGTTGATTTGGCCTTTGTCTATTCCAATTTATAAAATAACTTCTAAGAATCTTGCTATCTGATTGGCCAAGGCGCGTACTTTATGAGAGCACGCAGCACGGGTGTTTGCACCGTTGTATTTTCTAAAAGGCTACGCCTCGCGCTTCAACACTTCTTTCGTATTCTGCCCATACCCGCGTGCTTTATAACGGCACACAGCATGTGCACGCGTTTTCTATTTCTTCAATACTTCCATGATCTGGAGCGGGCGCACGATGTTTTCCAGGGAACATCCTCCGTGTTGCTTAATTCCTCTTTATTAACTGTCATAATGTTATTTCTGTTGTATGTAGCAAGTGGTCCCTCGTTCCGCCGTGGAGTCCAGCCCACCACCTGGGAATGCGATCGCGTTGGACCAGTCCCAGCCAACGTGCGCTCAGAATTACGACTCAGCTCCTTCTACCGCAAGTACCTTCACGCGTTTGGTATTCCCGTCATCAGCTCAAACCAACCAAGCGACGCTGCTCTAAGGCGCGCTTGCTACATCGTGGTGTTCCTGTTGGCGGATCGCAAAGACATTCGTAGGTGGCTGTACCAGAGGAAAGGACGCGCTGGGGTCGTAGGTGTCCGTGAAGGCGTCACATCGATCCCTGAACACTCTTGGCTGCCAGCATGGTGGAATCGAAGGGCAAGAGGTCTTGGTGGTACGATTCAAAACCCGATCTCTACTTGTGAGTACCTTCCAAATACACAAACTGGAACTACGTGAAAAATTCAAGTTTATTCTAGCAACGATATTGTATATTCAAACTATTTGAATTTCAATAGTGTAGAATTAGACTCACTTTATTACAGTTGTTATGAAGCAAAATTCCAACTTTTGTATATTTTGACAACATTGTTGAGTGTTGGTCATTTGGTTAGACACACTCCTAACTTTGTGGCTAAATAACTGATAGGTAATTTAGTATCAAAATTAGATGGTTAATACCAATATTAGATGGTTAGAAAATATTTACTGTGAGCAGCCACAACACGAGTCATTTAAGTCCTTACACAGTTTTATCGAAGCGCGCGGGAAAAAAATGGAGTGAGAAAAAAGAGCTGTATTCTGCGCGCGCTGTGACTTTTTCGACTTGAATATTTTCTCCTTTGCACATAGTAGTTTATTAAGAAAAGTGGCTCCAGTTTTGGACTATAGTTTTCGGAGTATACCCTAGTATGCTATATCCCCAGTCATGCAAACGGCTGTAAAGTTTTCAGATTTCAACTTACATTTTTTCGGTCGCTATAACACTTGACATAATGATTCTTTGTAGGGTTACTAAAGTAAAGGTACTACTTCTAGTGCTGGTATACGTTTTTAATTTCAACTCGTTTGAATTTGCGGCCGCCATTTTGGAGAAGGCTCTATTGTTGACATCAAAACACTGAAGAGTTTTTGTTTTTTTTTCAGGTGGCGAGGAAAACATCATGTGCGATTTAAGAAACGACCGCTATCCACGCGAAGACATCTTTCTCCACGAATTCACTCATGGAATCCACGAAATCGCCATCGCTCAAAGAGGTGCCATTCCTGACTTTGACGGCCGTCTTCGCACTCGATACAACTATGTTAAAAGAACTGGTCGATTGTGGGCTCGAACGTACGCCATGAGCACTGATAGGGAATACTTAGCTGAAGGAACGCAGAGTTATTTCGATGTCAACGACGAACAAATTCCAACTAATGGTATTCATAACCACGTCAACACAAGAGGCGAACTGCGCACTTACGATCCAGTTCTTTATAACTTTGTCAAAGAGGTGTTCCCTTGTCAAAACAGAGTGATTAAGAGATGCGAAGCTAAAGGTAATGAGTTAAAACTGACTTTGCCGCATCTACACAAACCGGTTTTACTTTTAAAGGTTTTCCGTGAGGTTTTTTGCTTTTTATGCTCGTGTAGATGACAAAATCTGACAAGTCCCTTGACAAGTCGCCTTATTCAAAATAAAGCCAGCTTTTTAACACAGACTTATTTATTGCATATTTAGGACAGCTAGTGTTTTAGCTACATGACTTGAACTAACTTACCGTCCAAAATATATTGACGACTCTTCAAACTTCAGTGTATGCGGGCTTAGCCTCGAATCCAGGAGTTGCTTGTTCTGTTATGCTAATTTCTGCTTTTGTTTTCCGATCTCAGAAGTGAGGCTAAGCCCGCATACACTGGAGTTTTAAGAGTCGTCAATATGATGAAACGAAAGTCAAAACAATTGAAAATATTTCGCGTCTGGAGTTGTTTAGTACTAGAAAATCCGTAAAATTGTGGCATAGGAAAATGAATTAAGGCTTTAAAAGAGGTTTTTTTTTGGTTTTTGTTTTGCAAACGGAACGTTTATTATAAATTTTGTTTATGCAAAACAAAATCCAAACATCCAAACAGTTGCCGTAATTGTTTGAAATTTTCTGAGGGATATTTTCTGTGTATTCAAACTTCATTCCTATAATATATTTTAATTCTTGTTCCTAATTTTTCAGCTGGAAATCTTCCTGCACATCGCTATCATTTCAAGATGGACTGTGATAAAAGTGAGCAAACATTAATTCTGTTGCTATCACGTGAGGGGTCTTAATTTTCTTCATTAGAGCAGAGTGAGTTTTTCAAGACTGAAGACGTTGCGTTGGGTTGGTTTTGGATCGTCTTTTTATAGGTTTCTTAATTTCACGACAAACTTATTCAGACGGTTTGCGCGCGTCTAAAAAGTTGCAACGTGCGTCCACTTCTGCATTGGTTGCGCAACTGGTTTAAGTTATAGAAACATGGGAAAGCTATTCTGCGCGACCTTGCGCGCAGCTTCGAAAATGCGCGGTGTGTTCACCTGGCCCTGCATCGGATAACCGCAATGGTTTTAAGCCCTGGAAACATGGTGCGACTGTTCAACGCGACCTTGCGCGAAACTACGACACATGCGCGGTGTGTACACCTTTGAATCGGATGCGCGCAACATTGCGGACGTAAAATCCGTTTCATCAACGTTGGTAGCTACAAATTTAATTCTGTAAAACACGCGCTACTGTAATAGTGCATACGTTGACATATTTAGTTAAAGGCCTTTATTTTTGCAAGTGTAGCACTTATTATAGCCTTGAGCTAATGAACTTTTGGCTCTCATTCCAAGATCGAATTGGAATTTAGAAGTTGGTTTCTGCGGAGGGAGGAAAACCGGAGAACCCGGAGAAAAAACCCTCGAAGCACAAGAGAGAACCAACCAACAACTCTACTCACATGTGGTAGCACGTCCAGGGATTGAACCCACGACCCGACTGGGAGCGCATTAACAGCGCACGCCACCCATCATGGTTCCTAATAGTGTCACCCCTTTCCCACTGGCTGTTGCATGATGGGAAACGGGAGGGAGGGATTATTTTTTAAGGTAACTGAGGAGTAACCCGATAAGAGAAACCTCGGATACCCATTGATTTGAAAAATATTGTCTTATCCAATTCTTTTTCTGGTGCTCATTAATTATACATGAGAGTAACAACCAGTCCCAGAAACGTATTTGTACCACTTGCCTTACTTTGAAACCCAAAAAAATGACTCCACCCATTTCAAAGTGCAGGACTTTGAAAGAAAAACAAGCATATCAAAGACAACTATGCATGAAATAATTAATGAGTATTAGAAACCGTTTCAAAACCTTGTCACTGTATTCTGTGTAAGAGATAAGAACCGTGAAAATTTTAAATTCCTCGCCCGCACCTCGTCGGTATTTGAAATATCACTCGGATTGTGAAACCTCCATAGAATACAGAGACTCAGATTTGAAACATTACTTCAACCAGTATTTCTTTACTTCATGTTGACAGATGGAAATGGCATTTTAATGGACTTCAGAACAAAGAGACCAGTTGGAGTAAATCCCACTCCACCGAAACCTGATACACCGGCACCACCGCAGACACCTCCCCCAAGCACTGACCTCCCTACGCCACCACCACCTGACACCCCTCCACCAGGCACTGACCTCCCTACCCCTCCACCACCTGACACCCCTCCACCAGGCACTGACCTCCCTACGCCACCAGTCCCACCCACTCCACCACCACTTCCTCCTACCACCAAACCACCTCCAGGTATTTATGAAGGATTTTTTGTTTTGCTTTTTTAAAACAATTGACCACTTTCCATACATCGGCTCGCTGGTCAAACACAAAGCATTCAGTCGAGACTGCAAGGTACTTTCAAAGAATTATTCAAATGTGTACCTCGCACCTTCCATTAAATGCTTTGTGTTTGACCAGTGAACCAGTGTATGGAAAGTGGTAAATCGCTTCGCTGCACCTTCCCGGAGTTACCCACGATTCTCCTTGATTTAGCGCGTGCAAGCGAGGTCAGGGTCTTGTTAGGGACAAAGTATATGAAGGAGACTTCTGAAATTGAACAGAAGACAAACAGCGTTTTGTTTAATGTAAATTAGAATGCGAAAGAAGGATGTAAATAGATTTACCAAATAGAATATCTGAATAACAGAACTTTTCCTATTCTTGTTTAGACACAGTAGATGTATTCCCCCAAAACTACGATCAGTTTTCAATGTTTTTTACCCTGACCTCACTGGCGCGCACAAATCCTAAAGAATTGTGGGAAACTACGGAAAGGAGCGCAGTTTTTATAGGAGTGCGCGCACCGGTTTGCACGGATCACATGATAAATAAATGATCATTTTCCTAAAGGTAGTTTTTATTCATTTCTTTCAACAGTGAACTGTGTTGATAATCACAGAAATTGTCATTACTGGGCGTCTATTGGTGAATGCAACAAAAATCCAGCTTACATGAAAGCAAACTGCAAGAAAAGCTGCAGAATATGTGGTGGTGGTTAGTATACGGACTTGGTTATGAATTGTCACAACTATTAAGGTCCTTTAAAACTAGTAATTTTGTCGGGCGACTTGAGCGCCGATTTCAATGGCAAATTTATCGCAACTTAAATCATGTGTGTTTGCACTAAATTTAGAGCATGTTCTGTGGCCGTAAAATCTCGGCTCAAGTCACGCGACAAAATTGCTAGCATAAACGGGCCTTAATTATTCTCTATATCTATTTCTCTGTTTGCGCGCTCATCCAAATTCAAGAAACTTTGACTGTGGCAACAATACCAGAACAGGAGTTTTGGGATATGATATTTTTCGTTTTGGGATATGATATTTTTCGTGCTGACAATGTTGGAAGTGATGATGCAAGCTTTTGAAGGCGATTCGAAAACTCACAACATGTTGCCTGCCGTGACAGAGATTGCGTGGAAAAGTGTCTCGCATGCCGTGTTACACGAGAACATATTTTTGGCGCAACATCACTTGCAACATTGTTGCGCGAAAAATCGTTGTTGTGTCGTAGTGTCATTTACACGAAGCAATTCGTGCTGTAAGCATGGCGTAAGCAGATCGCATGCGACAGTCGTAAGTAAAAGTTGTA
>JAAAQI020137460.1:0-23627 GCA_011800005.2 Stichodactyla mertensii
AGCTTCAATGATCTTCTTTTGTCTTATAATTTATTCCTTTCTCACTAAATTACTAAAGTTCTTTTTTCCTATGACAATCTCCTTGCAAGTAGGTGTATATATATATAAAGAGATTCAAGAGATGGGCGCTCTGTGGTGAGAGACGAGGGAGTGTGTACATGTGTATGAGTCAGTGTGTCAGTGTCGTAGGATATATCTCGTCAAAATGTTGACGATGCTTCATGATTCGGGACTAAGCATGTATCGTCTCCTTCAAACGTGCTCATAACAATGGCAGATCGTAGGTTTAGTCCTTTTCTAAATCAATTTATTATTCATACTAGAAGCTGTGATTTCAAACGTTTATTATTGTCAATGAGTTGCATATATACATATCAAGGATGTTATCCAGTAGCTGAATATCAATACGAAAGGCCTCCACGAATCCTGAATTGATCAAGAACCACTGACTAGTTACAAGTCTTAATCCTGAATAGACTTGCACTTTGTCTAATCTAACCTCGAACTTTGCCTCCCAAAAACTTCCGTGATCATTCAAGACATGAAGGCCTATTGTTTGTCAGAAAAAGTTGTATAGAGAAAGCAATGCAAGCATGCGCAAGCCATTCTAGTGATTTTGCTGCCTTGAGGTTTTTGTACACACACTAAAACTATTAAAAGTAACTCCAAACATTTAAAACTCACTTTCAAATGGTCCATGTATTTACATAAACTAAATGCTTATATATAATGAATTTCCTTATTAGGTCAAAAATCACGTGACAAACAATATCACGGTGTGTATGAGATGATCCTTTATAAAACACTCGACTTTACTGGAATTGTCTAAAACAATCGATTTTTATGATTATTATGTACAACTTTACGAAACGGATCACTGCAATTTCTGAATAATAGAACTTTCAAACTCATTTTCTTATAGAGTTTTAGTCACTCCTTTATATAGTCATGAGATATTTCTGAAATAAAATCATGACTTTTTGGTGTTGGATTCAAAACTGTACATGCTGCCATTACATCGTGCAGGATTTGGCGGGAAAACGCGTGTGGTCGTAATAAGGCGCACATAAGCTCTAGAAAAGAGATAAGTTCGTCTTAGAAAAATATCTCTAAACCTTTCACAAGAAGCAGTTTCGCTCAGCTATCTATCTATAGCTCTTTATTGTAGTTCTGCGATAGATTGTTCTTGTTCTGCGTCTTCGTCTTCTTCTAATTTATCCGCTTCTATCAACTGATCTTCTCTGGAAGACTTGTTCAACGCTTCGTCTTTTTTACTGGTATCCTTTTCATTTTTTCCATCGGATTCTTCCTCATCTCCCTTTTTTCTGTTGGTCTCCTTTTTCCACTTCATTCGACGGTTTTGGAACCACGTCTTCACTTGTGTTTCGTTCAATCCCAGCGTCTGTGCCAGCTTTGCTCGACTTGAAGTATCAAGGTATTTCTGTTCGGAGAACGTTTTCTCGAGGACTCTGAGTTGAAGGTCAGTGAAAACTGTCCTCGATTTACGACAACGTCGACCGCTTGGAGTGCGAATGGTCGGCTTCAGTCTGAAGTAGACTGGTAGAGAGCTAAGAACCTCGGGACTTGGATCTGTACAACGAGAAACAATTCAGTCTGTGTTACGTTGGGGTAATTGAAAGCCAAAGAAATCAAGAAGTTTACACTTTGAGACAAAAAGACATTTTTGACATAAACTGGCGACAAGTCAAATGGATTTTACAAATAAAATAAAGCTTAGGCGAGAATTAACCCTGAAAACTGATTCCCCTCAAAACTCAACCTTTCGGGTTCGCTATTTGTAACTTATTTTTTCTGGTATTGTTACGCTTTCTGCTTTGTGTTCGTAAATCCTGGAGGTCCATTCTCAAATTATGCTAGGCATTTCTTTCTCAAATATGCCAAAAATTTTAATCCCTTAAATATTTCAGTTACAAAACTTCGCAGTACGGAAGCAAAGATTTTAAGAGAGATTTCGACATATTTCAGCGCTTCAGAACTTTGTAGCGAAAATGATGAGACAGTTTGTCTAAGAACGAGATTTTTATCACAGAAAAATCTTCAGATAAGTTTCAGTGTCGGTTTGCCAAAGACGACGCGTACTTATCTGAACCAAGGAAGAACAAAAACAAAAATATATGCGCTTTATTTGAAACAATTTGTCACTGATTCCTTGAGCGATTTTCAATTAGAAACACCGTCAATATATATCCGTGAAAATTGTTTTATGCAAAAGCAATTGCTTTAAGATTCGTGTCATTTGATTTCGGATTTCACGTATTGATGGGAGGCCAGCAATCAAGCCCACTTGAACACCAATTTCTATGTTTGGTCTAATGCGGTAATATCCGAAAAGACGGGAAATACTTTACAGTTCAGTGGCTGTTTGAGCGAAGATTTCCTTCACTGAAATGGCTTTAGATTTCCGTAATTTTGCTTGTGTCCACAGTTCAATAGACTGTGGTGAATGTAAAAGCTCTTTGGAGTTCATGTGCACTGTCATTCTTAAGTCAACAAACGCCACTACCAGGTGCTTGCGACGCAGAGAACTGACGAATAACTGTTCAGTCATTTTTCTTTCTTTTATTGAAAAGAAAATAAAAGTTGTAGAATCTAAGTTATGCATTCGAGCGGAGAACTAGCTTGGTTTGAATCTAAGACTGGCTCCAAACACGGAAGAACCCTCAGTCATGCCCGCTCGCTTTCGAACCAGTCTTGATGGATCAAAAGTTTGCAGAGCTTATTCTTAAAGAAAACTCTAAGTGCGAGTGTTTGAAGTGTAAATTTCCATGCTTGTCTTTATAATGAACTAAAATTCTCCCTAATGGGTCTTTATTTGCTATTAAGCGGGTCATACAGGCGAAACGTAGAGTCTTTCCGCTTCTAAAAAACGTAAACTTAAGGTGATTTGGGAGTTTTCTATCCTTTGAGGTAATTTTCTTTCATAGTTGGGAGCCAGCGAACTTAACTCGTTTGCCTAAAAGAACAGCCAAGCGATAAAAGTTTTATTACTTTTGATTGGGCCAGATAATAGCCATTTTACCGGAAGAACCTTTAAGAAAGAAAAAACAAATCCTTCTTTGTAAAATAAGTCATAAGGATTAGGAATATTAAGTTTATCAGCTTTAAAATCACACGAGCAAACACAGATTTCAGTTGGAAGGACATTCTTCGTAAAATATCTTGGTATATATCAAATCATGGGACAAAATGTTTACCAAATTGTACAACTTCGTATACTAGTTTCACACCTTCGCAAAATTAATTTGACGACTTAAAAACTCAGAAAATTCCGTTTTAAAGTGATCGGGTTGTTGAAACATTTTCGTCAGTCATGCAACAACTCTGTGTGTACGTGTATTTGTGTGTAAGATTATTGGAAAATTTAGCTCGAGTCTTTTTTGAACCTGATTTCAAGTTCAAAGAACTTTATTTCAGCTTCATATGTACGAAAATCAAATGTTTGAAATATGAAAACAGTTTGTTCAAGACGGAAGCAACCAATGCGGGAGTGTCCTATTCAATCAGATAACCCTTTCGTAATTTCGCACCGAAACACATAATCGGTTTTTTAATAACCAAGACTTCAGGATTTTTCTGCCCGTTCCACTGAGAGGACTGCCCTCCGATTAAGATAAGAATAAAGGTGGCTATTAAACAGTTTTACTGTCGACCGCTTGCTTCCAGCTCAGTTGATATCAAAATCGCGAAAGCTTTACCTCGTTAAGGGTTTCTATTTCTTGAGATATGTTCAGTCACCGTGGCTTTCGACGATTTGAAGCCGGCACAAATGCTATACTGTTATCTGACCAAAATCACTAGAATCGCACAGTGCGTGCCGAATCTCCAGTAAGCAAGATTTCGTTCTCTAAACATGTACGAAATGATATTTAGGTTGAGGAAGAAATTCCACTACATGCTCATGAAATATATGCGTTTTGCGTTTTATGAATGTTCGAATAATGCAGTGAAAGTCAAAACTTTTTAAATACTAGCTGCTCCTAGCTTTTCCAGTGGTTTTTATTCCACTAAAACAGAATGTTCACCGAAAGATTCCGCCTATTTTTTGAAATGTTTCAGAGGGTAAAAATCACAGAAAAATCTTTCAAAGGCCAGCAAGACAAGAACAAAAACAAATAAAGAAAAATCCCAACATGAGAAAGAACAGAAGCATATGTTCATATATTCATCGGACTAGACATATTTAGTACTTAAACAATCTATAGGCCGTTTTATAAACTTGACCGCGTTATCCCGCCGTCTAGTCTATGGCTGCTCGCTTGTACATCAGTGAATACAAACCTTGGTAAACGGATTCTTTGTGGGGGGATAGAAGAGACGGCATCCCATAAGGCCTGAAGTGGCTGTTCGAAGACGAGGGAATTCCGTGTTGTTCAGGACAGGAGGTAGGCTGTCTTGGTAGAATACCGTACGCTGATGACTGCCTTGGAACGAGGAGATCATCAATTAGAAAGGACGGTCGTGTTGGTGGGCTTCTAGGAATGGGCATGCCTGTCACGTACGATGGCTGCTGGTAAAGCAACTCTTGGGCAGGAAAAAACATATTGGAGTCAATGTTGCAGTCCAGTTTTATGATATTCGCTTTAAGTCCGTCTTGGAAGCGCAAACGTTCTGTTGTTGGTACGATGGCTTCAGATACAGATGTGAGGCTAGCGGTCCCGTTAAGGCGGTACTAATGTAACTAGGCGCTTTTTTGATCTAAACTTCCTTATATTACAGTCTTTTGTCCTGTTGTCCTTCGACGTGGTCATTTAACGTGATTGACAGCTTGAAGGGAGTTGTGTTTGACTTCGTACTGTTGGTTTATTAATTTAATCCCCACAAAGAGTAAACTCGGGCCAACACAAGCCTCTCAAAGCAGGCACTCCCCACAGAAGCCAGTCGGAGCGACTTTCCTTGATACAAGTTTTACAAGACAAAGCAGAAGTTCGAGCACGCTTGCATTCAGCTTAAGAAACATTGAAGTGGTATTCTATACTAATTTACTTTAAATTAGTAGATATCCTCTACAAAAAGATGACAGTTCGAAATGATTATCTTAGGAATAATCCCAGGCGGAATTCAATCGAGTTTTAATAACAAGAGAAAACAAAGGAGTCAATAAAAATCTCATTCTTCGGAGTTCATTGAATATGTATTGGTCAAAGACTTGTAAATCTGACAACAGCATTAATTTCATCGGGTCGGATAAATACCTAAGGCTATTAGTTGTTGTTTGGGGCATTATGTAGTGCCAGCAAACTGTAATCCGCAACAAACTACTTTAATCCCCAAGTCATTATATAAACAATTTGAAATGGTCAAGTGTCGAGAAATGCTCTATTATGTCCACATTGGCACAAGCCAAAGACTCTGTGAATTTTACAAGATGTCAAAGGTGTGCAAAAACACAAGGGGTCCGTGTAAACAATGACTGAATACACAGTTGTTTCAGGTTCGTTCATTGTATTTTTGATGGCGATGAGTCGTTTTTAAAATCTAACTGTGATGGAAAGTTTATTAGGGTTGTGTCGCGAGCGGGCAAACACTCACTCACATGAGACGACAAGCTAAGTCAACGCCAAAAGGCTTCTGTAAGCCTCAGGTTGTTTGTTCAACTTCTTTAGAAGGTAGTAGATATCCACTCGAAATATAGACTATATAATACCCTTTTACCACCTACTTGAAGAGCTTATAACTTTGATAAAAACTTGATGTGACTTTCTTGATAGGTTAGTCTGGTAACTTGATCCCCCTTTTTATCGAAAAAATTCAAATGCTTGTCGAAAATATTCACTTTTATTCATATGTAAGGGTTTATACAAGCGTAGAAAAGATTCAAAGTGTTGGTTTAGAGACGCGAAAGCATACAAGATCATTTTTAGAGTGGCTCCAGACACATTTCGGTCTTCACATCACGAACGTCCAGTCTTACGATTTTTAAGCTGAGAAAAACTTTCCCTAAGTCCTTGAGCGAGCCTTTTGCAAGAGCTTAAAGTTACAAAAAAGAAAGAGTACTTTGTTTTTTGTTAAGGGCTGTAAATGTTTTGAGTAAACGAATTTTAATTTTAATTTGGAAATGGAAAAACTGCCAATTGCCAGTATATTTTCGGTTCGCTCGCGCAACCAAATGACGGAAATAAAGAATGTTTCGATTTCTTTGGGCTTAGTAAATTAAGCGTGAATCGTCTTACTAACTTCACATGCTGTGATTTTTACTGTGCGATGACTTATAGAACGTTTTCTATAGAAAAAAAGACATAAACGGCTAAATTATCTTAATGTTAAGACCAGCTGTGGTTGTGTGTGAAACAGACCTCCCCTGCTTCATCAGTTTTCTTAGATAGGGCTGTTTATCTATGCTCAATTTGATTAAATGTTCAGTCTTATTTGAAGCAGCTGAAGTCTTCAAGAAACATGATGAGTTGGGCCATTGTGAATATGACCAGTTGTCGCTTATTCCCAACAGGAAATCGGACTCATTTTATTGTTTTCAACAGCGAACAGTTTACGACTAATGAACGAGTAAAAAACTACTAACAATGGGATGGTTCGGAGTTTGATAATAGCTTCGCATGCAGTCACAAGTGACAAAAAACTGTTAACCAGTTCGCAGTGTTCTGCTCTTATCATGGCCTTCTTTTTTACGGAAAACCCCTTCGGAATTTAGTCGCTGTCTGCGAATGGTTTTACTCGACTTCTTTCCCTTGAAGTTTTCCCTTCATCGAGAAGAAACGGCGCGTTGTTTACATGCAGTTATTTCTAAAGGCGAAAGATTTGATTAAAGACGTGAAGAATATCCAATATTTGATTTTCTAATCATTTCTTTGACTTGCAGTTTTGATTCTTGTAATCTAAATACCGCTGGTAATCATTTCTGAAATTGAATTATCTATAAACTTAAGCGATTCACGCCCACAACCTCCCATCAATATTCTCAGTACGTTTTCATTCAAAAAACCCCGAAAATCTGCCATTGATAGTTTAGAAGATAAGACGACTAAAGGTGTAAAATCGACTGCTTAACTCGACAAGTAATTAATTGGAAAATACATTTTGTGTTAACGTTGTTATATTCCAAATTTATACTACGAAATGAAAATTTAATTAGTAAAAATGACAGACTACAGTTTGAAGATTTGGCACCTCGGGGGAATGGGGTTGTCATGTTTATCTCCTTTGCTTTCCACTGCAGTGAATAAAAACGCCCGCCATTTTATAAACCGAACTCCTCCAATTACCAGAATTTAAGCATTGATTGTTATAAACCAATGAAAGCAAAAGCGACCAGTTTTTTCCGGTTTACAATTGAAACCCTCTTTTATATTAGTATTACGGTGAGTATGATCGGTCATAATGTCAGTGTTTCTCGGCCGTGGAAAGTTTACTTTAGGAGCTTTTCAATTCCTTTCGTGAAAAGTCATCTTTATCTAGTCACCTGACGCCGGTGGTTGTTCATTAAGCAGATGAGTAAAAGTTTGCTTACAATGATAATAATAATAATTATAATTATAACAATAATAATAGTAGTCAAATCTATAACGGGTCGGACAGTGCTTTTAATTAAGCATAGGTCAGTGTTAATCACGGTACATCGTTCTGTGTGCTTTAGGCATAGCCGTATAAATTGTTTGAATTTTCTTCCTGACTTGGTGTCTTTGAGACCAATATTTCGGCTTTTTTCCGGCCGTAAAGATTTCAAAATTAGGCCTATAAGTGAATATTTTCTCTTGAATTCAAAACTTTGGATTAAAAGTCATTGCATTGTCCCTGTGATTTCATTTTCGAGATCTTAAAACAACTAGAGTGTAAAGTGACTGGATTTGGTGGACTGCGAGGTCCAAACTGGTGTGTTTTCTTTCAAAATCAGATAAGGAAACGTTTCTTCATATATTTGAAGCAGTTTTGAGCCCTTGACATGAACTGTTTGCTCAGATAGGACCCCTTAATTAAGCGCATGTTCACTAACAGTTCTCTAAATGACTCTGGCAGATTCCGGATCTTGTGAAAACAATCCAACGAAACCCGCGCTTTTTTCATCTCCCGCGTCGAGACTTTTCCGAAAGTTTCATTACTCAGGGCCACTTTTCTTTACCTGAATTGAATTTTATATCTTAATATTAAATACGTACTCCAAGTTTGCAAAGTTCAAGTGGCGGGGTTCGAAAACAAACAAAATAATCTCTGGAAAATTTGACCAAAGGTAATAAAATTTCGAATCTGATTTACCACAACCACCTCTTATTACTTTCTAACAGTCATAATTCAGCTTCATTTTGTATATTAAAGGAGTATTTCGAGATCATTTATCGTATTAAGCAAACATTTAGTTTCTCGAGTGAGGCTCATGGCTTTGGCGGTAGCGACAGCGATTCACAGCCAGCAGAAAGGCAGTTCACCTGCCACGTCGCTTTCTATGTCGCTTATATATAATTTCTCTTTATATTCCGTCTCTCATTCTCTGCACAATTTAAAGAACTGCCGGGAATTTGAAAACAATAGGGGAGTTTATCGTCCCACTTAAACCGTTTTCCTTTTTTATGAGAACAATTTTCAACACTATAGAATTAGATTGATTTTTAATGAATTAACGATTGTTTGAAATGAGGCAGGCGAAAATGCGATGAATAAAAAGACACTAAATTGTAAAGTAATTTTAGAGGGGATTTAGGATTGCAAACGCGGAAAAAGAGAGAGATGGAAAAGGAAAAGAAAGAAGAAGCAGAAAAAGGAGGAGAAAAAGAAAAAAGAGAAAAGATAGGTGAAGGAAAAAAGAAAAAAGAAAAGAAAGAAAGAAAGAAAGAGAAAGGAAAGAAAAGAAAGAAAGAAAGAAAGAAAGAAAAACGAATAAGAAGAGGCAAATTATGTAGGAAAAAAAAAAAAAAAAGGCCAAATGAAAAAAGACTACAATTCCCCTGCTCTTTCTCTTTTTAACAACTTTTAATCCACAAAAATTATAATTTAATTGATTTCGGTCATTTTTTGCGTTAGTTGAAAATTACTACATATGAAAGGTTAACATTTTGAAAGTCTTATTAGGATTTCTTCATCGTGTAGCAAATTTCAAAAGTTAGTAAGATTCAAAATTCCGAAATAATATTCTAAAAAACGGGAGTGAAATGCCCGGCGTTGACTTTGTAATTCTCTAACTATTGCAAAACCAAACTGGACACTGTTTTGTTATTTTGACTGCATTTCAAGTGTTCACTGGCTGTATTACCAAGACACTTAGAAGTTGAAGATGGCTTAGTGCGAAATTCTAACCCACTGAAACAGTAACAAGATCATGGAGACGCGGTAGTCATGTCGCTCGCTTCGTCAGATCTTCGATGTCTGAGCTACAAAACCTTGAATTACCCAACTGAAACCCCATTACAGTAGGGTTTCTTCAAAGCTATTACCTCTAAAACCAAAACAAATCAAGACCTAAACAAAAACATCGAACTGATAGGAAAACAGCCTGAAATAAACCCAAACAAAACAGACCTGAAGTCGTCCAAGCCTACAACAGGAAATGTCTTTTAGTTATAAACCGAAAGACATACAAAATTTTGTTTTAAATCTTAAGATTAAGCTGACTTTCAATTTTTGTTTCATTTATACGTTTTGTCTTCGTTTTTCTTATGTTGTTTTTGCGTTTCGAAACCCTTCTGGTTGATGCACTTCCAGCTAGTGATTTGGATTTTAAAGAATGGGTTTCAAATTAAGTTTTCAAGCCAAACACTTGCTTGCATTCAAAAACAATAACAATAACAAGTAAAATTCATAAGCGGGAAGATTATCTTATATTGGAAAGTAATTGAGCGCTATTTTAGCGAGTTTATCATATTATGAGAGTCAGAATCCAAACGGATATACCATCATCCCTGGAGGCAGTCTGTTGATAAACACTGCCTTCAGGAACAGTAAATGTCCTATTGAAAATTTTTTCCATGTTTCGGATATTTGTGCAGAATTCAAAAGAAAAGAAAATTTAATTAAAATCTGAAGAAAAGGCAGGCGAAAATAACAGCGAAATAACATTATCGCTTCACACTTGTGGCACTTTTTTCTCTCTCTTTGTGATCTTTGCTCGTACGTAAGACCACTCGTTAAGTCGCTTTTAAATCACTGAAAGTTTCCTCTTTTTATAACTTGACAATATAAAGTATTCTGAAATCATTATTTCTCTGTTCGAATAATGTTTATCAATATAAGATTTTCAATTAAATTTAGGTCTTTTTTCCACTAGTTTGTCATGTCTAATTTTTTCAAAAGAAGGCGAAGAGTAAATCTGATAATTTCTACATAAAACAGACCGCACGAGCTGTTATCGAGGCTACATCTCGCCGGCTCGTTCCCTCCGCTTCGTTAGTCGATTAAACGACAATAAAAAAGTCGAATAAAATGAGCGAAAGTCTTAGGATTAATTTCAGTTCTTTCAACTCAAAGAAATAGAAACAAGTCCTCCAAAATTTAAGGTTTAAAAATTATCATGTGAAAAGTACGAAGATAGTGCAAAAAAAGGTCGTCTAACAGCATGACACAATGCCAATGGAGGAAAGACCTTCCGGTTCATTTCCGAATTGGTTGTGTTAATTAATTAAGAATTACCATCAAATCAAGCTATCATTGCCTTAAAAGAACATTTGCAGCAGTTTGCCTGGGTAACAATGCGCTTAAATGATTCTTGCTAATAAACAAGGTATATTTTGCTTCGTTTGCCCACTTTTTCCTTTTTTATTCGGGTTCAATCGCTGCAAAAACTTTACGAAAAGTTGGGGTTTCGGTCCGGCGTTTTTCTTGCTAAAAAATCTTGGATTACTTGACTTTCTGATAATTTAAACGAAGAGAAGAATCGTGGAAGATCTGAAAATACCTTTCCAAATTTTATTGTTCAATTATATTTTGGCTTCATTCTCGGCACGAGGAATTTTTGCTGTCATCAGTGTTTACATCCTTCACAGTTCTGTGTCCGGTGATCAGTTCCTGACCAACAACTGTGCGTCATTAATTGACAAGTTGACCAACTTAACATTAACAGTTCCATGAAAACAGCCTTATATGGGAATGTGCCAAAAATTCTACCCTAGATTTCTCTTCAGGGGAATTTTAAAACCATTTCTTTACGTCACTAGAATTTTTAGAGCGTATGAGTGGGAAGCGTACGGCTGTAACTGTAAAATGGTTTCCCATTGTTTGCATACACGTAAATCATCCAATCACAATGCGTAGTTATGGTTACGGCAAAATAAAGCAAATTTCGTATGACTGTGAAAATATCGCAGTACGGTCAGTGTCGTAAGTGTGCCTTTCCGTGACCGTTATGTTTTCTAGAATTTTGCCGCGCCTTGACGTGCCTTGACCGTGTCACGACCGTGTTCGTGCCGCGACCTTTTCACAGTCATACGAAATCTGCTCTATAGGTCTATAGAATTTGCAGTATAGTTTCCCACTCGTAAAAAATGCTGATCTTTTTCTCTGAACATCTTTCTGAACTTTCCTGTTTGAAGAGCTATTTTTTATAGCATCTTCTTTTTGGCCAAAAGAGTGAATATTTTATTTGGAATATGAGTGAATATTTTATCTGGAATTTGAGTGAATATTTTATCTAGAATATGAGTGAATACTTTATCTGGAATATGAGTGAATATTTTATCGCCAAAAATCAGTTTTGTCCAAATATAAAGAAGACTCATTGTCAACTCGTGTCTCGTGTGGACATGATCACTGGGCTAAAGAAGCTAAAGTTATTCAAACAAATTCGTTAGGGGCTATATCGAGAGAATAATGAAATGAATTAAAAGGCGTATGCGGTCCGCCATTAAAGAAAAAGCTTTAGGCTCCCATGTTATGACGTCATACGTCTTATCAAAAATTATCTGTTGTAAAATTTCGCCCAAACAAGCTTTTCTGTAGTTTTACCCTTACAAGGATAACAATACTAGTAATTCTAAGTTTTTCTATGGAAATCTCGACCAAATTACCGATGTTATATCGCTTACTTTTCTCGACTCTTTTAATGATTTACGTAGTATCTGGTGCGCATGCGCAAACGTGCTCCCTCTTCCCCAGTCCCTAAGCAAATAGACAAATTAAAGCAACTAAAAAACTGATTAAGGTAAATAAGAAAAAGAGACAGAATATGTACTTACAAGACAAACTATTTATGACAAGATATTTCCAGAAAAATAAAACACTCACAAACTAACAAAGAGCGGTTAAAAAAAAAGTTGAAATGATAATTGAAGCTCCAAAATCCTCCTCCTCCTCCTCCTCCTGATGTCAAGAAGTATGAATAGTGAAGTATTAGAAGGACATCATGCGAACCACTTGCTGATAAAAATCTTTATTAAACGTTTCGGCCAACCGGCCTTCTTCAGTGCTAGAGTATCTACAGGACTTGGTAAAATCACAAAAATGTGAAAGAAGTATATAGAGTGTATGAAAACAATAAAAAGATTAAAAGATTAAAACGAAAAAAAAAAACATTATGCAATACCTATACTAAAAAAAAATTAACTTATACGAAAAAAATGTGATAACAAGGAGTCGTAAATACAAAGTCTCATTTTCAAATTATTTCTTTGTAAACGCCTTTTTAATTATTTAATATGTTGTTTTTCAATACAAATCTTGGTATTTATAGAGTTATGAGCAAATAAACTGTATTGTATTGTATTGTATGATGTTTTTAAATTTTTTGCCTTCCAGTTTTTTCCTTCTTATTTGATATCCTGCAGGGTCGTGACGAGAGATGTTTTCTGGTGATTGATCCCGCATTTTAACGCAAAATTTTGATCCCTGATCCCAAAAACTCACATATTTTAGTCCTTGATCCTATAAAAATATTCTGATGCCGTGCACATCTGAATTTATTTATAAGATCCCGATCCCTCTTCTGTGATTCTTGATTCGGAGTCTATGATCCCCGATCCCAAGCATGTGATCCCTGATCCCACATCCCTCGTCACGACCCTGATATCCTGCGAGCAAACAATTCACCACTTAAGTATTAGATGTTTTTATTTCAGAGAAAATTAGCTTGAAGAAACACAAATACATCATGAATTCACCACTTTCTATACATCGGTTCACTGACCAAACACAAAGCTCTCGAGCGAGGCGTCAAGGTCCAGTGGCCTTAGTTTCAAAGGATTATGCAAATTTTACCTTGGAGCCTCGGCTGAGTGCTTTGTGTTTGACCAGTGAACCAATGTATGGAAAGTGGTGAATAGTAAAAACCACGACCCCTCCTTGTACCTATTTGAAAGCTCCCCCTCACCACCACCACCAGAAAAAACCTCTACTACTGAAAAATCATAACCCCCTCAATATCATCATAACCCCCCTCTACATAAATTATGAACTCTCCCAAACTGAAGTATGTGTGCCATTGGCCGCTGGCCGTTTTTTCCCTGGAATTTAATCGGTTTAAAAATGTTTAAACTTGTTGCTTCTAAAAGAAGTCCTGTTGAAACCCTTTTGATCCTAAAAGTGGGCCGGTGACCAACCGTACCGTCTCTCTGAAAGCGTCATATTCTTCTGTTAGGGCCGGTCATTAATTATGAAAGGGGGGAGGGGTGGGTGGGAAGGGAAAATGGCAAAAATGACCCATCCCTTAAAAGATTTCATTTAACCTATAACCCCCCTATGATAACCACCCCCTGTCATCTAAATATACACCTGACCCCCCTATGATTTCTCTAACCTCCTCCCCTCCTCCCGTCCCTGTATAAATTATGAGGGTTCCCATATGTGTCTGTCTGTCCGATAGTGGTCAGTGAGCATATAACATTTTTGTATGCGTAGGAAGCTGGTACGCACCAAAACATGGACACAAGAAGATCAGTTCAAGCTTTACAAATCTCTGCTACAAAATAACACTTTCTTCGGCGTTAATATGGTGCTAGTTTATGCTGCAGCTCTCTTACTTCTTGTATTTTTCTCTGCCGTCTTTTTAGGCAGGTAAGTGTACTCCGTTCATGGTACCAGTCTTCCATCTCGATATAACTTTTCTTTGACTTCCAAACGTTTAGATTTGAGTGTGAATGAACGTTAAGAAGAAGGATCGACTATTTATTGAAGTTCTTTGATTCTTGATTGACTATGTTGAAGCCTTGTATATTGTGTAAAGTGTGATGCAAAAAATTGTTTAGAACACTAGTCCATGCTACTGGACATACGAAGTGCCCCAAATGCACAGTCAAATAAGCTTTATGTATCATAATATAATGAAAATCATATTTTTGGGTTCATCTTCCTTCAAAAATATTAAAAATAAAATACATATGGAAGTGGCTTGTGAAACAGTGTGACAGGATATATAATTCCCCCCCCCCCCACCACCCCATCAGCAAAGATGTGTCCACCATTCTGACTCTTTACCCCTGGCCTGATGGACATAATCATTTTTTAAGATCGAAACTTAATTCCAGGATTCCAGGTTTTTTCTGTTGGGATTTAACATACCCCCAAGATTTTCCTGTGTCTTTTCACTGACCCCCAGGATTTTCAAGAACTTTTAATCCCTTCAACTCTTGTTTCGGATTTAATGTCTGTTTTGCTTGACAATGTTTTGGCTGTAGCAGAACTGTAAATTCACCTGGCACCAGTGGTACCCATGTCAACAGGGTACTGACTAAGATAGTTCTTGGATAGTTGAGAGAACTGACTCAAACACTTTATCACACTGGATTACAGACCAGTATAGAGGGCAGGGAACCATTTAAAATGCCAGAGAGGAAGTTGAAATTTTGCAAGATGTAGTCTTAACACCCAAGGAGGATCCTGTGAGGATTATCCTAATTCCTGCCAACCAAAGAAGTTGGCAAACAAATGGCTGAATGGTCAAATGGACCAGTGTCACATGCTTTCACTCCATGAACATTAACTTACTTCATCTAATACTAGAAACCATTGAAAATTTCAGTTCCTTCCTACCCACTCTTCACATTTTCTTAGACCCTTTAGGAGAGCAGAACAAAAATGAAATGTGATACATAATGTAATTATTTTTTACAGGTTTTTTGCAAAGATTGTTGAGCTGATTGCTAGATATCTTGCTCGTTTGGACCTGACTATTGACACATTTGGATTTCTTTCTATTAATGGTGTTAAAATTGAATTAAAAGACAGGAAATTAATTGTGAGTAACCATATTATCCAAGAATACACATGTATATATCAAAATGTAATATCACTGTCATACCAAGAATTATAAATTAACATAAAAGGATTTGAAACTAAAACTGGTGATGGTTCTGGTTACAATTACATGTATTCAGGGACGAGGCATAGATTGAAAGCTTGTGGTCAAAGATGAAAAATAGATGTAATTACATACTCTTCTTATACTTACATACTCTTCATCTTTTGTTATAAAAAGACATGACCAAGTTAGCTCAGTTGGTAGAGCATTGGTCTGTTGTGCAGGAGGTCATGGGTTCAAGCCCTGTTGGACCAACACTCAGAAGGGTTTTAAAATAATTGAGGAGAAGATGCTGCCTTAGATAGACCAATTATTGTATTTTTATTATTTATTGTTATATTTCTTCAGGAAATTGAAAATATATCTTTGCAAACAAA
Source organism: Stichodactyla mertensii (assembly GCA_011800005.2). Taxonomy (NCBI): domain Eukaryota; kingdom Metazoa; phylum Cnidaria; class Anthozoa; order Actiniaria; family Stichodactylidae; genus Stichodactyla; species Stichodactyla mertensii. Next base: position 15,565 of record JAAAQI020137460.1, read on the forward strand.
GTGGACTCATTCAAATTCCAAGTAAGAAATTAAAGAAGTTTCTAAAAACTTTTACACCAATTTTTTTTTTGTTGTTAGCATTAAACACTTCTGTTGTTTTATAGGAAACTCTTCACAATTTTCTTTAGAAAAACTCTAATTACTCAAGATGCTGCAATTGGAAGTCAATCAAAATCTACTGTCAAGAAAAAGCCTTCAAATAATTTTAGTAAGTCATCTTTTAAGTCAGACAGGATTAGTAAGCCCAGGGTGGGACTCCCTTATAAAAGGGGGCAGGAGTCCTTGTTGGAAATTCTGAAAATGACCCCTAAAAGGGACCTGTATTTTGAGATGATGGGCAGGGCAGTGATGAAATTTCACCCCTAAGAGAGACCAATTAATAACGTATCATTTTGGTTCAGTTTCTTGATCCTGCCCCCTTTTATAAGGGAATCCTTTTTAAAAGGGATTAAAATAAAATCAATCTTTGAAAAGAAGCATTGTTGTTGATCTTATACCCTAAAAGGGACCACAAAACTCAGCTGGTGGGCATTCTCGTCATTATAACCCCAAGCGGGACCAAAACACTGATTTCAAACCCTAAAAGGGACGATGAGGACCCCTGCCCCCTTTTATAAGGGAGCCCCACCTGGTTAGTAAGTTTCAGTACAGTGACACAATGTTTGATAACTTTTTAAAGTACGTTCACGGAGACTCATGATATTTTGGCTGCACATTTTGTTTATTTCAAAATTCTAATGATCTCCTATATTCTATATTTTTCATGATGTTTAATCAGTACGCTGTTGGTATCATTGGCATTTTCTGTTCCTTAAGTTTAATGAATTGTATGTGTTTTCTTATATGTATTTCAGTTAATTCCCACAAGGAAAGAATATCTCAATTCCTGAATTTATTTTGTCAGGTATGTGAAAATTACTTCTCACCACAGTATATGTAAGAGGCTGTTTTGAGTGGTAATGGGATGGTGGGCAAAATGCCCATTAGCAGGGGAGGATTCAGGATTTTTTGAAAGGTGGGAACCATTTCATTTGTGCCTATAGATGACATATAAATTTAACATGAATCTGTTGATTTATTACATATATCCTCTTTTCCTTTCAGTATATAGCAATTTCGTTTGCTGAAGTAGGTGTCATTCTAAGACAATCCAATGACAGACTAATTCATTTTAAGCTACAAGATGGATTTGATGTGTTAGCCAACCCTACAGGAAAATGGTACCTACAATGTATTTGTAAACTGTCCTTTCCTTCTTTAGAATGATAGAATGATAGACCATTCCAATTATGTCACTGGCGTGGGGATCCTTACTTTGCATTCTGGGGGTTGTAGTCATGTAGTCACCTCTCACTGCAGAGGAAGATCCAGGATTGTGCATGACCCTAGCAGAAAAAGTGAATAATATTAAATCCATAACTTTCTATTAACAGCTCATCTCGGGGGTTGGGGGGTGGGAGGTTGCACACTCTCTGCATCTCTACCCTGGATTCACCCTGCACTGAAAACTGTTATTGCTTTAGTGAGAGTCCATGGCTACAACCTCTCTGGAGAGTTATGTATAATTGATTTAAGAAATGGTAAGCACCCAGCATGCATTATTACTTCACTGCAATTTTCTTGTTTCAACTTTTCATTTTAGATTGATGATGTTGTCTTTTAAATGTGTATATCCATAAAACTGAGACTTATTTTTTTCCACAGTCTGAATGCTGTTATTTCCATCAACAAAGTGGTGACTCAACTTAGTCATGTACGTACACTGCTTAATGAAAAGTTGCAGTTCATTAATTCAATATATTCCTGTGGGTTATAGTACCCTGGGGAAGATAGTGTACCACATGTAAGCTTGCTTTCTCTTTAGCTACACAGGATTTGCTCAGAACTTTACATCAATTATAGAACCTCATATTTTACACTTTTCTTATGGGCTGCATTGCTATACGCTTGGGCCGTAATGCAGTGAAAAAAACTTGATCCATAACTTATAGTATATCCCTCGCTTTCAGTTAATAAGAGATATTTGTTATCATTCATAGACCACAGATAGAAGGCACAATTCCTATGACCATTTAGCAGAGATCTCGGTTGCTATAGTGATTGAAGCAGCTTTGCAACCACTGGAAGGAATCAGTTCCGCAGTAAGTAAAAAAGTGATTGCTTCAATATAATGCCTGAAAAATAAACACCAGTAATAGAAAATGAGGTACACTGTACATAGTTCAAGATCCTTCACCTCCCCCTTTACAGAGGGAGATCAATATGAGACCCTCCATGCACTATCCCCAGGAAGAAGGCACCCTCCCACCTCAGATACCTTTTCCCTGACAAAATGTCAACATCCTTGGGAGGTAAGACTCAAATGACAACATCAACATAAAATGGTGGTCCCATCTCTCCAAACTTATGTAACCTGCACAGGAGGGATGTAAAAGAACTCAGGACATAAAGAAACTCTGGCAGTGACCATCCTCAGTGTCAGGCCTATAGTAATAATTTCTTAATGGGATAATTTTGGGATGGATTCAGGATTTTTAAGAGGTTGGGATTTGGTAGGCACCATTTGTTAATGCAAAATCTCAAATTAGAAAAATAGAATTGAATAAAATATTTTCTTGTGTACAATGAAGATTGAAATTGAAATTGAAAATTTTTATGCCATTTTTTGTCCTGCATGATTTATGATTTCTTACTAATCTTTTTTCTTTTTTTCTTAATTGTGTTTTTCAGGACATTCAGATAAAACTAAGTTCTCTTTGTGTAGTATTAAATGATGGTTAGTATATGTAGAAGATTGAACTCTTAAAGTACAAACTCTACAAGGAAACTTGTAGACCTAAACAAACAAAAAATGTAAGATGCAGATAGATAAGATACAATAAGTAAAAAAGGACTGCTTGGTGTGAGTCCTCTGCTTTGACTGTGTTTGTTTATTAAATTTTTTTCGCCTCAACAGACGACCTATTTTAAACAACTCTCTCTCTGTAATTATTATTATTTTCGTAAGTTCTATCATTGTATTATTGTAAGTCCTATCCTATATTAGATTATCATTGTACAGGCATTGGCACATAGCAAAATGCATATAAGAACTGTAATTATTATTGTATTTTTATCAGGTCTTCTTACCAAAAAGCTACAAGCTGCTGCAGAACCAAGCTTATCATTAACTGAAGGTACAAAAGGCAAGATAAAGGGTTAATATTGTAAAATGTTATCATTTTCTCTTGACCCACCAGGCTAAATAATTGAGATGCACCCACCCCTTTTTACCAGCCCACCCCCTTTCCTTTACTTTATTACCAGACTCTAAAAGAATTGTTATTTTTTTAAAAGCTGAAAATAGAATGAGTAGCAGAGAAGAAAATCGCCAACAGCTAGCAGCCAATCAGTTATGCTCAAGCCTTGCAAAAGCTCCTAAGGTACAAGAATTTACTATTTGTTATAATTTATCAATTGTAATTAATATATGAATTGAACGAAAAGCATTCTTATCTCATTTTCTCCATTTTCTAATAGCGCATGGAGCTCTCTATAGACAACAGTAGGATAAATTTCATCAACAAAGATGAAAGGTATGGTTTTGATTGATTAGGTTGTTGATGTAAGAAAAGGGAGAGAAAAACTGGGATAGAAAAACTGGAAGAAGAAAATGGGGAAACATGAAATCGATTTCTTTTATTCATGCATTTAGTATTATCACAGTTCACCAGATTGTTGCAAATTCTTAACATTTTTTGTAAATCACCATGACACTACCTTGTAAAGTAATTCTATGTTCTTACATTTTTACAGAAATCTTAATATTGTTGTCACTCGATGTATTTCCTCATTTGCCCGAGAAGAAAGAGAGAATGAGAAAAATGAGCAGCATAATATGGATCTGGTTATTTCAGGTGATTAAAATTACATTAATTTTAATTTCATATGAATTATTGATTTCTGAAGAGAAGAAGCAAATTTATTAATTTATTTTGTTTTTTTCAATTAATACATTTTGATCAGGTATCTGTGTCTCTGGGCAGTATTCATGCAAACTGTGTGCAATGAACAGGCTTAGATTTGTGGCAAAGGTTAGCACATCACAAAATACTCCTTTTTCACATTAACTAAAAACTACAGTTTCAAATGACCACATACTCATTTGTACCAGGCATTGTTAGACAATTGTCTTGTGAAACTTTGAAGTTTCATTTGCACAATATCAGTTACTTTCTACTTTTTTCTGAAACTTGTGTTGGGAAAAGAGTTTCACAAGACCATTGCACTGTGTAACACCCTTGTAAAACTTGCCTCACAATGCCGTTGTATGCAAGTTGCAACTAAAAGCTTCACTGTGTAACAGGGCCTTTAATATCTTTCTTCTGTAGCTCAGTAAACAAGACAGTATTCCACAGCTAGCCACATTGCTGTCCATTGAATCTTTTCATAACTACATACTTGATGACTGTATATACTGGCTGGAGTATTTCAAGTCTCAAATAGGGCAAAGACACTCAGCCAAGGCTGATACAGAGCTGAGCAAAGGGTAACTTACAAAAGAAATGTAAAATTAAACATCCTGAATTCTTCTGTTGCTAGTCTCCTTCTCTCTTAAAGTTTCGGCTGCCATTTTGGCAAAGGGTCTATTCCCAGCAGAGGGGCGGATCCAGGAGAGGTATGCAGGGGTTATGCACAACAATCCCTCAGAATGACAATCCCTCATTTAGAGAAGTGGGACATACATGAACATAGACAACATGCCTTTGAGTTTATTGCCTTAATATTTGCATTTCAGGGGGGGATTGCTGTGCACCAGAAGGTACATCTTTTAGTGTGTGTATTGGGGGGGGGGGGGGGGGGGTAGCAGAAGGTAGCATCAGGACCTTCCATTTGTTTGCAAAACCAGTCTGGATCCAACAAAAATGTAATGGGGTTTTTTACAAAATTTTTTAGCTCATTGTTATGATTTGTAGTAGAGGTTTTTGTCAAATGAAAATAACTTTTGTTCTTACAGTCCCAAGAAAAGTTTACCCTTAAATCTTTCCACAAAGTTGGACTTGGAGATGATTGACTGTTCTACGTGTTTTTACCTGACACACAAGGACACTGAGCAGCCACTGTGTCATGCTGTTTTGGCTTCATTTATCACAACTTTAGAAATACCTGCACAGGGTTGGTATATGCTGGGCTATCTATGGTTGTATAGTCAGGAAAAACTTGGTGTGTCTGTCTTTATTTATACATTATGTACTATGATCATTATCAATCCATTGTTATCATGATCATCAATCTACTATCATTATCACAAACACTATCATCAATTGATCATCACCACCACCTGAACCTGCTGAAATATCAGTATAAGAATAGGTGATTGTCTCCCGCTTCAACAGCCTACCCCATTGGAGGCATAGCATACTAATATACTAATTACCCACTTATGATTAAGCTGTGTGGCTGCCAATGCACCTTAAAATGCACTCTTGACCCCAGAACCCTGTTGTTCTTAACTGCGCAGGCTCACAATGATCTGGCAGTTTGTCACATTAAGAATGACAGGGCTTTGGGGTCATCCTTCACCTTGTTACTCGCAGTCACAATCGCCATGGAAATTACATCACCTTCAACCAATCATCAATCATTGTAGCAACCATTTAAAGAGTGTTTGTTTTTTTCCAGATCTTGGCAAGGAAAATCTTGGAATACAGGAAATAAGGTCTGCCAATGATATTTTAAAATAATTTAGAATAATCAAAGAGAATTTTGAGCTTGCATTTCATCGCAATCCTTCTTTGATTTTTGAAAGTTGTGGTTTTCATTTCTCTATCTCTGTTTTAGTTCTGCAACGTTCCGCGTAACCGTTGCAGAAGTAACACACAGGCACAGTACCAATGTTGTTGCTTTGTACGCATTGTGCATAACAGTCGAAATGTGTGTTGGGACCTTACGATTTTCATAGTTATACGAAACCGGCTCTAATCTGGACAAGCAGGGTGATTTAAGAAATATTCAACACTCGACGTGCGTCCATTGAACAATGGATGCACTTGGTGAGAATCCCACTTGGTGGCGCGCAGTCCATCAAGTTATGGATACGTACTCGCGTAACTAGCCAGAGCCGACGTTCTGTTTCAGCAATGTGATAATCACTCGGCATCAATACTATGAAGTTTTAAATCTACTGAGTTTCGTTTTACTTCTGGAGGAGCAAGGATGAGGTCCGAGTTCAATTCCCAGTGACCTCGCATCCTTGTTTCGACTTCTTTCCATTCCGTGGAGCTTTAATAGACCTCTTTAGCTTGCGCGTAATGTTTTCCCATTTCAGACCACGTGTCATTCCTTTTGGTTTTATTTCTTTGTTTCTCGAAAACGCTTGAGAAGATACGTTAATATGGATGTACCTGAAACAAAGAATCTTATTCCCAAGAGTATGACACGTGGTCTGAAATGGGAAAACATTACGCCCAAGCTAAAGAGGTCTATTAGTTTTAAATACCCGTAAAACGGACTACTGATGAAGAGAGGGGGTAAAGGGTGCACCTTCTATTGCTTTATACATGAGTCTCTGGCTCGGGAGAATTGGGCAGCCAGCTCTTCGCGCTTTTTTCGAAGTAAAATAAATTACCTTGACCTTTTTAACCTTTTTTCTTGTTTCAGTGTTATTTCACGCATGGAGAACGCATACCTTTACCTTGATGCGCTGAGAGCAGTTCCAGAATCTAAAGACAGCCCAGAAACCACTCGGTACACGTTACCAGATAACCCTGCGTTACTACCCAACAGTAACAACCATGTGTGGGGAAGAATGCTAGCCATGGGAAGCTGTAGTCTAAAGGTTGGTATTCTATAGAATTTGAAGTAGGAACATTAATCCAGTGGCAGGGGGTGGTTTAGTGAGAGAGTGTTGGAGGTACACACCTCCCCCCCCCAAAGACGGGAAAGTGCCCTTTCGGCGACTGCTATTATGTGCCTCTTTCACTCGATGCTACTACAAATACTGCAGGTGCACCATTTCCGACAAAAATCCTGAATCCGCTTCTGTAATGGCAGTCAAATGGCTTCAACTAAAAACCATATACAAATCAAGAATGCTGCATGAACGGTTCTCAAATGGCTTCCACAGTTAACCAAAAGAAGATCTCTTTATACAACGTGCACCAGAACGCGCACTGTCATAAAGCTTAGATATAAATCCAGGAATTTGAGTCCGAAACTCTAAAAAGGTTTGCGCTGAGAACCAATCAATAAGGCAAAAAACCCGCACTTGCCTACCAGTGTTGGATTGACGCGAGATGACTTGCATGAAATCTATTTTGGCAGTAGAAGAATTTCCCAAATGCTTCGGAACTTCAGTGATTTTGACAATAATTTTGTTTTTGTATGTGAAAGTGTGAGGTGAGAGTTCCACAAAGAGAAGAGAATTTGTTTCACGTCAATATCAAAGCTGAAGCCAACTGCCTGGCTCTAGAATGGTCACATCAGGTTTGCAGAACAATAATGAAACTTACCAAGCAGTTTACTTATAATATGAGTACAATGAAGAAAAGACAAGACAGACACAGGAAACCTGCAGCTAAAACAAAAGGTAAGGGAAAACATTCTAATGCAAACAAAACAAGTAGAAAATGACTGCTCTGGGGCATGTTCAGGGAATGAAAAAGTTACCACCAAATGTAGTAAAAAATCCTATAACTTGTTTTGAACTTGGTATAGTTAATGATTATGTTATTCTATATATTTCAGTCTCACTAGATACAGAGCTCAGGGTACGTGGTATCAACATATTTTACCTTGGTACTCGTCTGGATGGGGTAGATTCGTTTGTCTACAGGACTGATATGGTCCTGACTAACTTCTCCTCTGGACGGCCAGTGTTTATAGAACTCTCTGGAGTCAAGGTTTCCAGAATGCTTGGTTTAAAGAAGGTGAGCTCTGAAATGCCACATGGTCACGTGATGCCTGTTCTCCTATACCTAAAAAGAACACAGGAATTCCAATCTCCTCACAACGTGGTCTTAGGAAACTACGTTTTTATGGGGGGGGGGGGAATTTCGAAAATTGTTTTTGATAGAATGGGGGGG
>JAAAQI020137483.1:0-12561 GCA_011800005.2 Stichodactyla mertensii
CTCCAGAGAACCAGAAACCTATTGTCTTGCCCTCCAAATTCAGCTGCATTCCGACGTGCTGCAAGGGGCCTATTGGCTTAGACGTCTTTTGGAGTTAAATATAAGCAACGTTTCCTACAACAAAGTTTCAAGAAACAAGAAACAAGAAAGATGCACGATCAGTTTCTAGAGTTGGAAACTTAATACCCTTTCCGCAGCGAATGCAGGCAGCGTCGCACTTGCGAATCGCCTTGAACCACTGAAAATCAAGATAATATATTACCGGAGACCAATGAAATAAAAGTTTAATAGCATTTAATACTTATACTCCGAAAAATTCGGTAAAGTATCTCAAACCAGTCAAGCATTACAGCCGTAATGAGTATTCCATTCTTCGTAACTCCTGATTTTCTCCGCAGACACGCTTGTTCTTATGCTACGAAGAGAATCAATGAAATCTTGGAAATTTATGCTCCTGACCTGAGATAGAAATAACAAGATAAGGTCAATGGATTGGTTTGGTCGCGGTACACCCTACACCCTACACCCTGGCTCATTTGTTTGCTCCATCAAACTTCAAAGGCGGGTCTATACTCATTACGGGTTTTGCTCCAGGGGCAGTCTCCCGGGTCATAGTACACAGGAGAAGAGCATGCTGCAGGAGCTTGCTGTTTGGTATGGTCATGCTCGCAGATATTTAACCAGTTTGATATCAGGGAGCGTGAGCCATGGGCAAAATTCTGTTCCCGCCACAACCTTTTTTACATGAAATCTTTGGTACACACGAAGGAGCAAAACGACCCCGGAGCCTGCTCCCGGAGCAAAACCCTTAGTGTGTACAGGTCTTAAGAGATACATCGGCAGCTTCAAAATGCAGAGCCTCTGGTTTGGAAAACTGACGGACAGTTTGATGTAAGACAAATTATCATATCTTACGAAGCAGAAGGGATCCTAAGATGGACATCGTCTGTGGACTGGAAAATGTGATTTCTGTAGTTTTTAAAACTTACTTCGTTTACTTCCATGTTCGCCAGCTCGTCAATTCTTATTTCTGTGAAACCAATCAAATATTGTTAAAACAATTACGATATATATCGTGAGGCCCCGATTTTGCTAAAAGCCCTATGGTATAAGAGCATGGGAACATTGTTTCTGTGAGAGCATGTCATTTTATTGATACGGCTCGTGACCCTAAAACTTTTCTCGTGTTCTCTCAACATCATGCATGTTGATAGAACATGGAAAAGCGCTTGATATGCACCAGGCAATGTGTCCCCCCAACCCGGGCACAACCGGGGGAATACAGGGGTATTTTCCTACTATTCGCTTCCTTTTGAAGCCCCGCCAACAGAGTGAATTCACTGTCTTTCACCTCCTGGGTCTCTTAACGGGGGCCAATATAACAGGGGAATATGCAGGGGCATTGGCCTCCAGGGTAAGGGCATTTTCCCATTTTCACAGACGTAAATTCCAAGTAAATATTTTTCTTTTATGACCGTGAAGGTCGGAGAAAAGAAACAAGCAAATAACACGATTTTAGGTTATGGGGAAGAGTTTGTGGAGCCGATGACAATTTCATCTTTGTACCACGATCTCTTCACGATCTCTTCACTGCGTGCAAAAATATCGCAATCATGGAGATTAGAAATACAAAAACCACCGCTTGTATACCTCGTATCGCTCCGAGAGCTGCTTCTCTAGCTAGGGCAGTCAAGTCACTCCCAGAATAACCCTCGGTCATTCTAAAAGAACAAACACCATATATATTATTTATCGAGCTGTATTCAATAGACGTCCTACAACTTTCCTTATTTCGATGCTACGTCCTACCCTGCAAGTCTGTCCAGTTCTTGGGAGGTCAGCGGGTTGTCATGCTTCGCGAGGAGTTTGGACAGCAGGATTTTCCTTGTCTGAAATAGGATTGAAATGAAAATGTCTTAATGGCAGCCATTATCGGCTAGAGCTGATCTGATTGATTTACACGAACGCAAATATTTGGAAGCCACTTCAAAGTTGTATGTTAGACCTCGATCTTCAGATTTCTGCGTCAACTGACACTGATATCCAGACGCGGCGTATTTTCGCGTCCGTCCGCCTTTTGATTGACAGAAGCCAAGCACTGACCCTGACGTCTAAGTGCTGTCAATGTTGCAAAAATATTAAAAAAAGCGCTCTAACTATTATTATATCTTGAACGAGTGGCACAAATTATCGCTGCTCCCATCCTCCTTTGTCTATCTTAGTCATATTACGAATCTTCAGTGTAATTCGCAAAAATAAACCACTTCTTTGCAGTCTATTTCTGTAAAAAAACACAGTCGATTTTAACTGACCTCTTTGTCAGGTAGAGGAACATACACTCGTTTGACAAATCGTCTGATATAAATAAGCAGAGAAATATAAATTAATTTAAATATAAAAGTTGTTAGTTCATAAAAAGAAGAACAGCAAGATACCAAAACCTCTCTACAACTACTGACAGCTACAGTTACATAGAATGATAAGAGCAGATTTCGTATGACTGTGAAAAGCTCGCGGCACGATCGTTTCCGTAAGCGTGTCTTGCCGCGACCGTGATGTTTTCTAGAATTTTGACGTGCCTTGCCGTGCCTTGACCGTGTCACGATCGTGTTCGTGCCGCGACTTTTTCACAGTCACACGAAATCTCGTACGTCTGTGAACGTCTGTCACGCTTGCAACACTTTCATGATACGGAACACGTCATCCGTTAAACCAATCACGCGCGTGCGCTAGCGCGGCTCATCCAATGAAAATACTTTGGCAAATCACGGTCATGGTACAGCACGTCTGTGTCGTGCGTTTTTCAGTCGTACGAATACTGCTCTAGATTGTGCTACAACTAACGACTGAACTCACTAAGCCATTTTCATTCATATTTACCTCAGAGCAGCATCGTCCAGTTCCTGTGGACGATTCGTGGCGCCCATCACCAGAATACGTTCATCAGGATCACCTATGACCTAACAAAAAACAAAAGCACTTCTCGTTTAGCACAGTCATGAAACGTTGAACCAAGCAGAGCGCGTGACATTACTGCTCGTCCAATCGAAATGCTTGACGGCGTCAGAGCCGCAAACACCGTCAAGACATGATATAGCAAGCCGTACCTAAGTTTTCTTGGTCGTGAGAATAATGTGAACAGATCAGTGGCTAAGAGAGTAAACGAAGCTATTGCGAGAAATGTTTCAGCCTATAGATCTAGACTCACCCCATCAAACGAAACAAGAAATTCTGTTTTAAGTCTTCGGCTGTGCTCCTGCTCTCCTTCTCGTCTTTCAGTCAAAAGGGAGTCCACTTCATCTGTTGACAAAGATTTGTACACCTATCAATGTTTAGCCCCAGTGGGAAATTATTCACCCAGTGAATGGGAATTTTTATTATTCACTTTCTGATACTACATAGATTAATGAGTACTAAGACGTACCAATAAATATGATACTTGGTTGTAATTCTCTTGCAACTGCAAACAAGGCACGCACCAGTTTCTCACCTTCACCAACCTACCAGAAAAAGTACATTAATATCAAAGTCTCATTTTTTTTTGGACCTGAAGGAAAAAACCGAAAACACAAGAGAGAACCTACAAACACCTCTCTACTCATGTACATGTAAAAAACAGAGTTAAGGCATCTTGAAATCCTAGTTTCCATTGGTGAAAGTAAAGACCTCTTACAGATATATGTACAGCCTATGCTTCCTCACCAGCTGAGTGAACAACTAGCTGTGCAGCAAAATGTTGGAGAAAACCTCCGGCCCTCACTCTTTGTTTTCAAAATCATTTCTCGCATGGTTTCTAGATAATTCACAAATAAAATATCAATCTGTTCATAATAGTTTTGGCTTTTCTGAGACTCAAAATACATCGGATCAAATTTTCAATTGCTTTCAGGAAGAAAGAAGTACTTGAACATACGGCTGGCCATGAAAAATCACAACAGACTGTGATTGGTTAGAAAATGTATTTCCACTCAGCTGGCAAGAACTGCAGAGCTACATGTAGACAAGCTGGTGGAGAGGGCTACAGATCCCTCATAAATTAGCTGTCATTTTGAATTGATTTTCCTTCGACTATTTGATGTTAAAATTAGCTTGTGTGTCACAAAATGCCATCCTGGTATCTTTCACACAGAAGGAACTTTAATAAAGGTCTTTTTTCTTTTCTTACAGTGTGCTTTCTCAGTCCAGTCATTATTCTATTTGAAAAGTTGAATTTTAACCCCCTAATCCCATATAATAGACCTTTACAATGTAAACATGAAAACGAGGCCTAAGGACCGACAGAATCAAAAATAAAGGTGAAGTTGACTAGCAATGTCTTTTCATCTCACAAATGTTGTACAGCTGTTCTGTGATAGGAATATTATTTGACTTTCCGTGCACTTTTCTTCAGATTAAGATTATAAACACAGCTTTGCTGGCTTAATATGACATTCTAAAGTCCACTGCAGAACCATCAAGGTTTCCATGGACTGTTGGTTACTATTTGGCTCCACAGTTCCTGCTCCTAGTACCCTGGGTTCCAGAGGCTCTCTCGCTCCAGTGCAGGACCTACGTAGGACCTACGACCAAAAGAGCCTCTGGAACCCAGGGTATGTTCCTAGAGTCATACTAATTATTAATCCTACATGTGCTTACCCATTTAGATGTAAGAGTTGCAGCACTGATATTAAAAAATGTTGCCTGTGCTTCACTTGCTACAGCCTTGGCCTATTTTGAAAAAGCAGAAAATTCTTGAAATTAAACTAATTGAAATGTTTACAGATCTGATGGATGAAACCATGAAGTCAGGCTGACTTGTTGCAAATGCAGAGCCAAAAACTGTTTAATATTTAAGGATTATTTTAACAGACTACTGGGGCAACTACTTACAAGCATTGTCTTTCCATTTCCTGGAGGTCCAAACAGAAGTAGACCACGTGCTGGGGCCCTCAGTCCAGTAAAAAGCTAAAAATAGCATTTAAATGATTTTAAATAGAGCAATTTACTGACTTTTTCATAAAAAGAAATAAAAGAACCACTGTTGCAGGACCTAAAAAAATCTCCATCATGATACCTTGGCACCTGCTCCACACCCCCCTGCCCCACATCTACACCCCATCACTATAAACACCTTTGACTATAAACCTTTATTTTTTGTAAGGTAAGCCCATTCTCATCATTATAATAATTCAAAAGCATCATCTTACTTCAGGTCTGAGGGACGGGAGAATGACAATTTCCCTGAGTGCTTTCTTGGCAATATTGACACCAGCTGGAAGAGAAATGGCAACATTACAACATGAAGAATCATAGTACAATGAAATATTAATAACCCATGTCATTGAAAAAGGAGCAAATCAGAATGAACAGTGCATTGGTACATTTGTTATACCTTTACTTTACATCTATCTCCTTTTCTATGGTATGAGATAACTTAGATATTTATACAATGCTTTCTTATGCCATACCATGGAATATACAGCATGTCATTTGATGTACAGTGGTTTTCTTTGTTTTCTTTTCACTCATTTAAAGACTTGTAAGTACACAAGAAAGATATATTTACAGGTGACATGTAGAATGTTGCATGATATGTCACTCAAAACCATTGCATAATTAGTACAAAGACAACTAACAGAAAATTAACAGGTCTTACCAATGTCATCAAAGTGGACTTCAGGACCACTAAAACAAAAATTAAGTTAATCAGCTGTTATTTATTGTCTTTGAAAGCTTATACCATATTTTTCTACAGGTATTTTCATCACACATCTCTCTTTAGAAGCATAAGTGACTCTAGACTCATCATGTAATTTACAATCTTCTAAGAAAGCTGTCATTTTTACCTTTCAAGTATTTCATCCATTATTATGCTGGCCAGTTTTGACTCGATTCCCTTCAAGTATGAAACCTTCTTTTTCTGTTCCTCCAGTTTACTGAGCTTGGCCTTATCAGAGGTGCTTCTGGGATTTGATCTTGTTGGCCGATATGGCTTCAAAAACAATACAGTACAAAGAATACATACTTTTAATGTTAAGTAACTCATAGGTTATTGACATTAATTAGGCAGGGGGAGTTTACAGCTTTTCTCTAATATAAATTAAAGTAAAAAATTAAGTATAAGCATTTGATTGAAATGTCAGCACCTTTCCTACTTCTCTGAAGATCACCAAGTTACCTAAAACTTACACACACACATATAATATATATACACAGACTATATTATAATAAATATACTTTGTTACCTGAGAATAGTATTTTCTTTGTCCAGGCCTAACTGCAGTAGTTCTTATTCTTGAATATTGGTTGGAACTGTTTGAAGATGATGAAATAGAGGTCAATGATGAACTCTTTCTTGCAGTGTTGTTACTGTTGCTGTTGTTGTTGCTGTTGCTGTTGCTGTTACTGTTTTTGTTGCTGTTGTTATTGTTACTGTTGCTGCTGTTGCTATTGCTGTAGCTGGATGAGTTAGAGTTTGGTGTGACAGCTTTACTTCTTGTTGTTCTCTTGGTGACAGTCGAAGCTAATTTTGGAGCAGAAATTGAAGCTGATGGCTTGCTTGGAACAAGTGGTCTGCCAGGGATACCTGGATATGGGTCATCAATCATACCTGCTGATGCTAATAGTGCAGCTAGAAAGAGAAAAAAATAAGAAACATAAACTTGGGGTTTGGGTCAAGAATAGGCTGCTCAAGACAGTTCCTATGACATGCAACTTTTTACTGTTCCTAAAACTATTCAAAAATAATCACCAAAAACAATCACATAAGAGAGATTTTAATGGCATTGTGAGCTAAGGGAAAATTTTATTCACAGTAGTGTTGTGAAAATATTTCACAGACAGGATCGAGTTAAATGTGATTTTGTATGACTTTGAAAAACTTGGTGATAACAACAGAAAATTTTCAAAATTGTTAACCAGTAGAGAGTCCTTCCATCCTACTATCAGCCCTTAATGATAAATCTGCTTTTAAAAAACCAACAGCCTACCAACATGTACAAGCTGGGGCTATCAATTTAAAGGACCAGTGCTGTACTACATCCAAGCACTGTGTGCATATCTAGTGTTCTCTGGTAAACTCACCTAATTCATTCATTCTGTCAATTGCACTTTCCAGTGTTCCATCAATCTTGGCCTGTAGTCTTCTTGATCTTTCCCATTGTTCACCTTGGTTCATAACAAATTAATTTTTCAAAAAAAAGCATTTCTGATTATATGAGAAGTATTTGTTATAACTGAAGACAGATCTGTGTGGCTTTAATCAAAGCCTGGTGATCGGTATCTGCTGTTCCAGGCATCTGCTTGAAGTTTGAGTCCTAACTGGTCTGAACTTGCATTAAAGTGCCTATGACCCATCTGATAATATTCTTGGTATAGATTCTACATGAGGCAAGCTGTTCAATGACACCAAAAAATTATATAGTTTGAGGATGCATCTTGAAGTTATAAAGGTTTTTCCATGCCATATGCTAATGACTGTGACGTCAAAAGAGTCATCATTTAATATACGAAACTTAACTGATACGGATAAATTGAATTTTGAAAGTATCTCTGTTTTACCCGTGGCTCTTATAAAAATTATTGCTAATTAGTTTTCACAAAGTATTCAGTGTTTCCAAATAAAAGGAACAACAAATAAACAGGAATGACTCCTCTGACGTCACAGTCATTAGCATATGGCATGGAAAAACCTTTATAACTTCAAAATGCATCAGTCAAACTCTATAATTTCTTTTGGTCATAGAACAGCTCACCTCATGTAAAATCTATACTGAACAGATACTGAGAATATTGTCAGATGTGTCATAGGCACTTTTACTTTGCCTAGTACCTTCCCCAAGGTATGTAATTGGGTACCAGTGATTGAAGGTAGAGTAACTGAGCAAAACCCTGGGGATTTAATAATCCAGGAGGGTAGAGAAAGATCCTCTGTAGTAGTTACCTCAAGCTAAATATCTGGTAATGGGCATCCACTCTGATGAAGAGTACTCAAAACTTCGCTCCAGAATTCAACTTTTTTACCTAATGTAACTTTGAAATAGTAAGCCGTTTCAAACATTTTTCTAGAAAACACTTCAAGTATTTTGCCCTGTTACCTTTTCCATTTAGTTCAACGGCTAATGCTGTTTCAAGTTCATCTATTCCTCTCTTGTAAAAATCCACTGCTCTCTTTTTGCTCTCTAATGGACCTGGAATACAGAGAAACTATCCATTTATAAAACAATCAAAATGAAAATAATTCATCAGTCTGTAAACCACAACCCCTCACCCCAGCCCAACCAGGCATGACCGGGGACAAATTGATGTCTGTGAAAATGGGAAAATGTCCTCACCCACAGGGGAGTTTTGCTGATCCAATGTCCCTGCATATTCCCCTCTCTTTGCAGTTTAAATTGGCCCTGGTCAAGAGACCAGTGAGGCAAAATACAGCACATCCCTCTGCTGGCAGGGTTTCAAAAGGGAGTGAAAAGTCATGTCCTGGTTAGGGGGTGTGGCTACATTGACTGCTGCATAATTAATAAGGGATTAAAAAAAAATGTTTACAAACAACTGTATTTTGGCTTATGACACTCTTAAAGCTGATTTCTTAATTTATGACATCTATGTCTTATTTCAAGAGAAAGATTGCCAATATTTAGCTCATCTTTCTTATTTTGAAAGGTTAATTTCTCAAAATGAGCACTTGTTCTTGTCTCAGGACGTCATTTTAAGAATTTTTTACTTATTTTAAGAAATCAGCTTTTAGAGTGTGATGTTCAAACTATAAAGTCAAAGTGACAAGTGATGTACAACTTATACCAGACATCTTCAATATGCTTTACACTGCATACTTTTGAATACAAATGAAGAAAAGTTTGTAATTCATTTATTAAATTACAGAAGATAAGATGCCTTAAGAGAGATTTGATCTGTTCGGACTGACTGCTATGATGTGGGACTACGTGACTGCGTGATGTAGTTCGTATGTTAAGAACCATTAGATCGACCCAGCTCACCATTAGAGTCTCCAGTAGCTCAGTGGTTAGAGCATCCGACATGTAAACGGAGGGTCATGGGTTCGATTCCCATCGGCTCAGAATTTTTTCTGGGCTCCTCATCATCATCCTGTGTATTTATCTATTTATTTATTAGTGTGATCATAAGAGAGATTTGTTGAGTTAATACGTAAAAGAAGATCTCTGTGGTCAGTTGTACATTCAAATATGAGATATCCATTTAGAAAAAGACCGTATTTTCAAGTTTCTTCTGAGACGTACCTTTTCCTTCGTCTATTTCCAATGCCTTACCAAGATACAAATATGCATTTTTTTGATGAAGTCTCACTTTTGTAATAGCCGGTGGAGTAGCTTCAGGGCCGCCATCGACCTTTCCTGAAGACTTAGACGGAGGACCAGGAGTAGGTCTCGCTGCCATTTGGCGATTATTGCAATGGTTTGGACGGATTTGACGGTTTGAACCAAAAAAGCTTAACTTCTCCCAAATACACACAACAAATACAAAACACAAAACAAAGTACAAACACTTAACACATTTGACGATCCACTTGAACAACACTAAAACACACTCCCAAACACCATTCTCACTCATCTAGGCAACTTGGAAGCCAAAAAGAACTCCATTTGTGCAGAAATCTGAACGCAATATTTTTTCACTTTTTCAGTTTGGTTTTGTCAGTTTCTATTTTGGGTAACAAAAGCCAGCGGTTTGACGCTATGTGCGCATGAGCAGGGTGGTGAGGAACGCCTGCTGATTTTCGTGATTTCCAAGACACGTTCAATGTCATTTTTGTAAGATTATATTTCAACCTTAAAAAAAATTATATACATTTTTGTTACAGCTGGGAGTCATTTCAACATCATTGGAGACGCCGTGTAATTTCATATTTTCAAATTTTCTACCGGTTCTTTCTAATGTAAATTTATTGAAGACATTTGTTCTTTATAATACTAAGTGGACTTTACATATGGTTGGTAATCCCTAATTAGGCTTGCGGTTTATGAGCAGAAGTCACTGATCATTTCATGGAAATTACATTACATCTAAACGACTAGAGTGGTTTTCTTCTTAATGGAAAACTTTTCTACATCCCTGACTTATGAAGCTCTTTAGTGCCTACCACTTCTGGAAGAAATAACAGACAAACGTTTGAATAGAGGTAAATTAAATTTGGGATGTATAAAAACTAAATTTCTCATTCTCAGTATTGATAGTTTTGAAGTCATAAAATGGCACACGCAAAAAGTACAAAGGATGTTTTTCCTCAGAGGAAGGTGAGATCTCAAGCACCTATTCAAAATCTTCATATGACAGAACAAAGTCAAGAAATGGTCCAAGAAATGCTGGAAGATCTTCAAATAGAATCAAGTGCCAGTGAAATGGAGGTTGATAATCTACAAAGAGATGAAAGATACTGGGGCAAGCATGGTGATCAAAGACTTCAGGTGCAAGGTGTCCTGACATTTGCACAAAAACATGATGACGCTGTTGATGATACAAATGTAGTCAACCCTTACGCATTGAAAAAACTGACACAGTGTGGCTTTGAAATGAACAGATGTTTAACATATCTGTCCAGATTTGATCATGATTTAGGAATAGCCCTGGAGCAGTTACTTTGTGTTAGTTGTAACATTAAAAATATCGGTCTAAATAATCCTGAATATAATCCAGATAAATTTGAAGAGGCAAAACAGCAACGCAATGAAGAAGCTATTGCTCTAAAGTCAATCTATGGAGAAATATTTTCTGAAGCAATTCCTGACAGACTATGGACTTTAAAAGTACCTAATATGCAGTTTCTGGAGAAAGAATTTGAAATATCTAAGAAGATTCCATCAGGGAAAGAAGGAAGGAAGTCAAAGAGAAATAAAGCTAAAACACAGAATGTCTGTAGATTTTTCCTTAGAGGAAATTGTAAATTTGGCTTAAAATGTAAAATGAGCCATATACTTGATGAGGATAATGTAGAACCTGAAGAAGAACATTTAAAAGTACCCAAAAAGCCAGTTATATTTTATCTAGAAGTTCGGTTTCCTGAAGGGTGCCTTTATCCCTTTGAGCCTCCTTTAGTGGCATTTTACAATACTAGTGAGGTCATACCTCCACATGTGTCACTCAACATAACATTAAGACTAAGTACAGAGGCAAGAACATTGAGTGAATCTGCATTACCTGCTATCTTCTCTCTCCTGAGTATCTTAGAAGACAGAGAAGAGGTGCTTGTGTGTGCAAAGATGATACCGTCTGAGTACAGCAAGCCAGAAAGAAGTAAAACTACTACAGCAGCAAATAGTGTAGTTCTGGATGATGTAGTGATGGGTTTAGGTGACGACCAACCAAGACAAAAAATAAAAAGAGAATCAAAACTATTGGAAGGAAAAGAAAAGGACAATTTGAATAGAAAACTTAAGCAACAGTTTGAAAAACAACAGGTAAATTTTATTCTCTATTTGCTGACATCTTGTGCAATTTTCTACATTAAAGTATTTCATTGCTATAATTATTTTTACATGTGTATATTTTTTGGTATGTTTATTATTTCAGGGTTTATCTACTTATAAAGAAATGCTTGAACATCGCATGAAGCTTCCAGCTTGGAATTCCAAAGACAACATAATCAGAAGTTTACAAGAGCATCAAGTGTTAGTTATAAGTGGAATGACAGGGTAATGTAAAGGATTTTATGTAATATTATTAAACCCACACTGTCTATTTTTAGGGGATTTTCAAATTTAAATCTATAGTTTTTAAGCTACAAATACATGTACAAGTTGTAATAGTCAGAAGAATAGTCAGCAGATTTTAAACATAAAACACTCAAATTCTAGGAACCCTTTGCCTGATAAATTGGCATAAAGGACATCCAAAATTGAATGAGAACCACTCATAAAAAGGGAAGGTGATCTTATTTATTATAGATTTTTTATTCATATCATATTGTATATCCAATTTTGCCCTCCAGGTGTGGTAAAACCACACAGATTCCTCAGTTTATCCTTGATTCCTTCCTCCAATCTGGTCAAGCTTCAGACTGCAACATTATCTGCACTCAACCCCGGCGTATCTCAGCCTTGTCCGTTGCCGAGAGAGTAGCAGCAGAGAGGGCAGATAAATTAGGTGATATAGTTGGTTACAAGATAAGACTGGAGAGCAAACAGGTACCATAACATAGTATACGTATATAATGCTCTCTAATTGGGTAATTAGCATGACGTTTACACAAAACTCAGAGTGTTTTAGACGCGTCCAAAAAAGCAATATTTTAAAGGAAGAAGACATTACAGGAGCAAAAATTCCTTGAGAATAAATAGAACAGTGTAGTGTGGTTCAGTTGAGGCGAAGACTACTGTGAAGAGGAGCAAAAATTTCAGGCAAAAAGGTTGTCTTGATTGCTGCGTTTAAAACCACACACAAAAAAGAATGGGGAGAAAGGAAAAGAAAAAAGGGGGGAAGGAAAATGTGTCCCTTTCGGGATTCGAACCCGGGTCTGCCACGGTAATTAATTCAAAAATGCTGTGAACACACTAACCATACCCCCGAGACATTCCCTTGAAAGCTGAGGCGCAGTATGGATTTCCGAGC
>JAAAQI020137494.1:0-12559 GCA_011800005.2 Stichodactyla mertensii
ATCATCTAGAGTAGAAATTCTTTGGCGAGAACCAATTAACATAAATTCTGACTTTACAGCGTTCAGTGTGAGTTTGTTGGCACAGAGCCAAGAAGCTACATGTTCTAAGTCAATATCCATTTGATTATTCAAGTTATCAATTCCACAGTCAGAAAATGATAAAGTCGTATCATCAGCATAAAGCCTGGTAGTACTATAATCGAGGCAACGCGGTAGATCATTAATGTAGATTAAAAAGAGAACTGGGCCCAAAATCGTCCCCTGAGGTATACCAAAAGAAATGGGACGGGCATGGGATGGCATGGCATGGCATGGCATGGCATGGCATGGGATGGGATGGGATGGGATGGATGGATGGATGGTTGCATGGGTGGGTGGGTGGCACATGACCGAGTGATTGAATAAACAGGTGAACGTTTTTCTTCCAGAAAAAGAAAACTATTCCTAATTCTCTCTACCACTCCACCTGTCCAACCCACACTCTTTTTATACCTGTATTAGATGAGTAAGTGTAGCCAATATTGCACACCGAAGCATATTGTGCTGTTCAGACTCTTGCCATAGATGAGGCAGATACATCGTTAACAAACCAGCGAAAGGCCGAACCTAACACCAAATAAATCAATGTATCATTGAGTAATTATTGGACTCTCAGCGTATCAAGACCATGCCGTCAACAGTGTTGAACGGCATCCCTATCCCACACCAGCTGTATCTACCCTGCGCTTTTCAACCACAACTAGCCTGCCTCTTACCATTTGTGCTCATATCATGTCGAATAAGTCCCCCTTAACACTCTAAACACATTTCAACCACACCAGATTTTGATTTTTTTTTAATGATGATTTTGAGATGATTAAAATCATCTCTAGCTATTTCTATCCCATGCACAAAAGTCCTTGTCTATCACAGCAAGTTCATTAAATGTCTTGAAAAATGTGTTTCCTTTATGTATCTAAAGAGTGTAATAGCACTTAACCAGTTAGTATAGTTATAGAGATTAGTAGACACTAATTCCATCGTTTTCTTTCGTGTTTATTTGTGTAATACATGTAGACTTTAACTGTTAGTTTCTGTTTCACGAGTTAAGTGCCATTACTCCATGACAAATAAGTAGTACCTTAGTATCAACTCTTTCGATCAGTGTGGACAATACATGTAGAACATGCATCTGTAGATGACAAAACACCAGCATACTATTACACATTGAATTGAAAAGGTGGACAAACTTTATTTCTCTATCAAACGTTACACAAGTTAACCAGAACTTTCAGTTACTTTTCCAAATATAAGGAGAACAAGCCCCCTGTTGAAAAAGGGATTCATGTTCTTTGAAAGCGATATTGCTAGTTTGCAGAAGAGGATCAAAAGACAAAGGCATGGTGGCCATGTTGGTGGTATAGACAAAAAGACTTAATGAGAAGTCTTGCTAAAATCCACCAACATGGCAGCGATGAAGTAACATCCAAACACACAATTATTACTCAAGAATTAAAGACTAAATACATTAAGGGTTTTTTCTCCGCGAGTAGGATACAGAGTCGTTTTGCTCCTTCGTGTGTACCAAAGACTTTATGCAAAAAAAGATTGTGGCGGGAGCAGAATTTTGCCCCTCGCCTTGATATCAAACTAGTTAAATATCAGCAAGCATGACCTTGCCATGCAGCAAGCTTCCACAGCAAGCTCTCTCGTGTGTACTAGTTGTGCAAAATGACCCGGGAGCCTGACCCTGGAACAAAACCCTTACTTAGTGGCTTGGCCCTTAAGACTAACCTTTGTGTCGCATTCCCTCACTTGACGTAACAAATGAAAAAGTGAAGTAAAGCTACCGTTGATGAACTACGACGAGAAACAATAAGCAACGTAATTAAAGTGGCCTGACACATTTTGACCACATTCTCAGCATAGATTCTACACAAGGTGAGCTGTTCGATGACTAAGAAATTTTATTTTGTTTGAGTGATGTGTCGTGAAGTTATAAAGAAGCACGTTAGAAGCACGATTCTACTTACCGGTTCAAAGTCTTCTAATTTGAATTCTACGTCATCAACGATTAAAAAGGATTAAGGGCAACAGTAGAAGTAGGAACGCTAACTGCGTGCATAGTTCGAGCAACGTCTCATAATAAATTACAAGCAAAACCATGGGATTAATAAAAACAAAAACAACAGCATAAAGCAGTAAGTAAAAGGATATCAGTCATCATAGTATTTGCAGCTGTTAATCGAACCTGAATCAAAAAAGAACAAATTAATGAAATTACGATGACGATAACGATGAATGATGATAATGGATGATGATGATGATGCAACGAAGACAATGAATGATGTTGATAGTCATAGATGATGATGATGATGAATGATGAATAATGATGAATAATGATGAATGATGAATGATGATGATGACGGTGATGGATGGTACTAACAACTACGACAATGACGATGAATGATGATGATAGCGATGATGAAGCCAAACAATGGTGATGATGATGATAACAGTGACAAAGATGATGGATGATGATGATGATGATGATGGCGATGATGATGGCGATGATGATGGTGATGATGATGATGATGGCGATGATAATGATGATGATGATGATGGGTGATGATGAAGTTGGCTGATTATATCCAATAATGTAGATAGTGATGGTGGTAATGATAGTAATGATGACAACGACATCAGAGAGCTGGATTTTTTGTAGCGTTTTTCGTGTTATCAACCACTCATATCTGAGAAATGATGACGCAAACAGTCTTACCACCAAATCTTCATGTTCTTGCATAAGGTAAATAAGTGATTCATAAATCAAGGGTCGAACAGATGCAGACATCTTCACGTTGACCCACTGACTTATGAGCCAGGGGACGCGACGACGAAGTAATTTGGTTCTGTTGAACATTGTATGGCACAGTTAGTGTACTAGTATCTTAGAGCAGATTTCGTATGACTGTGAAAAAGTCGGCACGGTCAGTGCCGTAAGCGTGCCTTGCCGCGACCGTGATGTTTTCTAGAACTCCAAAGTTCCTTGCCGCGCCTTGACCGTGTGCGCGCCGTGTTCGTGCCGCGACTTTTTCACAGTCATACGAAATCTGCTCTATTGGACAGGCGAGGTAGTAAGGAATACAGAGAGCAGTGCCATCAGCAACAACAACAACGACACAAACGGCAACAACAACTACAACCACAACAAGCAATAAAGATAGCAACAGTAATAGCAACAATAACTCGCAAAAACAGCAGTAACAACAACAGCAGTAGCAACAACAACAGTATGGACAGCAACAGAGCAATCGTTGTCATGGTAACTATTTACCTAGCAGAAGTGGTATGCATTTCCCTTATCAGGTAATCTTTGAACCAAGCGTCAAAGTCTACTTCTTCAAACAAGTCATATGATGCTAAACCAGCAGCAGTGTAGACTAGAAAAATACAATGAAATTGATGGATACTTACAAGTGAAATACAATAGCAATATGAAAGGAAAGTGGGAAAGTGGAAAGTGGATGAGTGGGAAAGAAACAGAATAGAAATAAGAAAAGAAATGAAAAAATAATAATTTAAGAGAGGATAGGAAAAGAAATGAAAGAGAAAGAAAAAAACTAGATAAGAAAAGAAAAGGCAAGGAATAAAAAAGGAAAGTAAACAAATGATGACAAATTCATGGAATGCATGAAACACAAGGATTACTTGTCAAAAATCTGAGTTGGTAGGTTTCTTAGACTCAGAGAGTTGATATCAAAAACCTACCAGCATCCTTTTGAAGTAGAAAGTTCATATCTTCTGAAGCTGCAGAAGCTAGAATTATAATGATAATGGGGATTTGTGAATTAGATTAGTGTCGAAAAACCAAATAATACTTCATACTGTAACTTGTCCGGACATTAACATCCTTCCAATACTGGTCAGTAACTTATGCAATAAAGAAAGCGAGCAGGGTTTCTGAAGTATATACATCTGTAATCTAACCTTGTACTCTATGAATCATGTCCACCAGTATGGGCGTCACTATACTTCTGAATTCTGCACACAAGGTTAGATACAGGACTTCTGTACTTGGCTGAAAAGTAATAGTTCAGCAGTATTAGAACAGACGAGAGTCAATACTCCCCTACATGATCCCCCCCCCCCACACACACACACATCACACCCCTTTATCCTGCTTTTAACTTTCCTGTAAAGACATTACAAATGGATTGTTTACTCACCCTCAACTGATATCGCCATGATTCTCCAACCTCTTCATTTACTAAAAGAAAAAGGACAAAAACAGAGAAAAAATTTAATTAGGGGCTTAAAAGACAAGACGGACATTCAACATGAACTTACCAAAATCTTCTGGGTCTGATTCCCAGTTATCTAGCTCCTGTAAAAAATAACAACATTAAAAATAATATCATCACCATCACCATCACCATCACCCCCCCCACCCCCCCCGTCACAACCACCACTACCACTGTCACCAACAAAACCAGCCATGACCCACCGCCGCCACCACCACTGGACCACTACCACCACGACCACCACCTCTACCACTGTCACCTTCACCACCACGACCACCATTCATCATCTTCATCATCTGTCATCTTTGAACTACTGCTTTGCAAGTGGTGTAGGAAATCATGAAATATCTCATTTTCATACCTCTTCTTTCAATAGAAAGAAATGCATAACCAGTCTTTGGATAATTTCAGTCAACACTGATGGTGTGAAAAATGACATTTTAATCTAGAAACATGCAACCAAAAAAACTATGTGAAAAATAGTAACTTATCTTTCAAGTAGGTTCACTTTAGAGAGAGCATTAGAAAGCAACCATAAATTAGATAGAAAAATATGTATAAAATCGGTACTACACGTTTCCATGTAATTCAATCATAATTATTTTGCAAACCTGGTGAACAGCTAATGTCTCCTGTGATGTACTTTCTAAAATACAAGCAAGCAAACAAAGCATTCAAATTATGAAATATAAAGTATACATGTAGTTAAAGTAAGCTGGTTTATTTATTCACCCATTTCTCATTTTTTTCCCAACAGTCTCTAGGGGTAAATATTCCAAACGTGATAAAATAAAATAATAGAAAAACCTTCATGGCATGGGAGAGAACAACACATTTAACAAACTCTACTCACATGTGGCATCCGTAGGGCTCGAACCAGTGACCCGACCCTTTGGACTCACAGTGGTGAGAGGATACACAATAACAGCCTACGCAACAACAGCCTACACCACCCACGCATTTCATACTGTATCACTGTATAGTCTTTACCTCTTTTCAATTTCTCAGACAAGAGGGGGGAAGGGTTGGGTGGCTTATGTACATGACTTGTTAACATTAAATAAAATAAATAAGAATTTGCAGTGGATTCCACAGAGTGGCTTTTCTTCCACTGATTTCCAAATGGAATTTAGAAGTTGATTTTTACGGAGGGAGGAAAACCGGAAAACCCAGAGAAAAACCCTCGAAGCACAGGAGAGAACCAACGAACAACTCTACTCACATACGACACCAAGCACAGCATGGCTCAAATCCGGGTCGCATTGGTGAGAGGTGAGCACTCTCACTGCTACACCACCTGTGCTTCCCAGAAAGTCCTAGGATCCCCTACAGTCGCCACATACATTACTAACATTGTCTGGCTGCGTTTCCAGCATTGGTTGGTCCTTGTAGTGTAGTGGTTAATACATTGGAAGTAAACCGAAGATGTGGGGTTCGATTTCTGCCAAGGGCTTAATGTTATTTTTCTCTTTATTCTTTCTATATATACACACTGAACACATTTACTTTACTTTAATTACATTACCATTAACTTTCTTGGGTGGACGGTACAAATCACAGCGGAGAATTGCTCTCATAATGTTACAACACTGGACAAGAAACAGCTCAAACCCAAGCCCTACATACAACGTAAAAAAAATTGATCATTAGCTTGTCATTATGTTTCAGTAGAGCATGTTGATGATCATTACTCTTGGTTAGGTCATTGTGAGTTTTCGTTAGATTATTGTGACATTTCGTTAGTTCGTCATTAGTTTATTGTTAAATTTGGTTAGCACATTGTTAGATGATCATTACATTTTGTTAGTTCATCGTTAGATTATCTTTACTTTAATCGTGAGTTGATCCTTTGTTTATCATTACATTTCATGAATTCACTGTTTTTTAATCATTACACTTCATGACTTAATTGTTGTTTTATTGTTACAGTTCATAAGGTTATTGTCAGGATATCGTACCATTCCGTGAGATAATCCTCAGTTTATCTTTACATTTGGTGATTTGATTTAATTGTCAGTTTATCCTTACATTTGGTGAGTTAATCATTAGATTATCGTTACAATTTGTTAGGCCATCGTTAGTTTTCAGCATTTTAGAGCCAGACTACGTTAAACTCAACGTACCTGCAGCCTCTGAGTTAAATAAATAAGTGACACTGAACTCTAGACTCTTCTGCACCAATGGGATGAAAGACGATGGATGGTGATCCAAGCTGTCCAAAAGCTAGAGTTACCATGGAAACATAAAAACAGAATTGAGCATGGTCACTACAGTGTGGGAAATACATAGGTAGGGCCAAAAAAGATGCAATGATGCATTCAAACTATAAAAGTGAAAAAGAAAATGAGGATGAAGAACAGCGTGAGTGAAACTTGAAAGACATATAGACTAAGCACCTCATCTCTCTTGCCTAAGAGACTAGCACTTTGCAAAATGGTAACATATTTCCCACACGGTCAAGGTACCAGATCCATTGACCAATCACAGCGCACAAGTTACAAACACGAAATGGCACGTCAAGGTACGGGAATGAATGGGAAAATCTTACAGTACTGACTTACAGCACATATACGGAACAGTATGCCACAACACTGAAATGGCTTCCCATCGTTTTCTTGTAAATCATCCAATTACAACGCGTATGTATGGTTATGGTAAAGTAGGGCATGACTACAGTATGGCTACGAATATTCACCGTATTGTTTCCCACTTGTAAGAAATCCGTACTAATTTAAAGTCATGCTGATTCCTTACCGATTTACTCAAGAGTTTGGCTATTTTTTCCACCATTTCGATCAGTTTTTCACTGTGGCTGAGCTGCCTCCCTAAAAAATGTAACATTTGTGACATCATCATATGAAAATAAAAGAAAGAAAGAAAGAAAGAAAAATGAGAAGAGACAAACTGGTTCATCAGGATTGATGCTATTTTAGCATACTTACGGCATTCTAAAAACAGTCTGATTTTGTCAAAACCTGAATTAAGAAATGCCTAGAAAAAGAACATCAAAGAATCATCAAACTAAATGAAAAAACCTTCTACTCGTTACAGCACAGAAACACAAAATCCTGAAACCAGCCAGGTGTATCCTTCTATGGACCTTTTTAGCATGGGCATAATGTTTTCCCATTTCAGACCACACGTCATTCCTTTGGGTTTTGTTTCTTTGTTTCTTGGTAAAGCTTGAGAAGATATATTAATATGGACAAGCCTCAAACAAAGAATCTTATTTTCAAGGAATTGACACGTGGTATAAAATGGGAAAACATTTCACCCAAGCTAAAAAGTTCTAATATTATGTATTTTAAATGCTTCTACATTAAAATTTGCAATCTCTCCATGCCTTCCAGTGAGATTATATTTCTATGTCGTTGTGTGCTGCTGTTTTATATTCCATATGTTTCATAGAAATCAGCATGCCCCTCCCTGCTGATAATAGATAGGTACAATACATACCATTGGCTTAGAATCAGGAGCAAAGCCTCTGTGTCCATGGACAGTGAGTTTCCTGAGAACTGAACCAAATGATAAGATTGAAAATTATTAAAAATTACAATGATGATGAAGGGTGGTTGTAATCACCTACTTCCAAGTCCTTAAACCCTCCCTGGAAAAACATGTAAAACCAAAATAATAATACAACCACACACACCTTTGACTAACAATATATTTAGTTCCAATGATTCCTCTATATTTGGTGCCTGCAAAGACAAAATGATGGTAACTGTCATGATAATAAGTACTAGTATAAGCAAGCTAGCTATAGTGAACCATCACAAATCTTGCATTCTGATTGGCTACAATGCTACAGGTCTATTAGTGATACACCATAGCGAAATTCAAATCAAAACCATATATGGTCATTGCCTCCAGTTTTACTGAGGTTTTCACCAGATTATCAAGGTTTTGTTTATTTTCTATCACTATCAGACTAGTTTGTTTATACTAAAGCAATAAAACAATTAGATTTTTACCCCTCACCAACAAGTCGAATAGCTCATTCAGCTGCACCTCAGTTTAAAGAAACATTAATCACCCCAGAAGGGGGTGAAAAAATATGGTGGGATGTGATTTTTGGCTTCTCAAATGTTAAAAAATGAGATAACCAAGTCCATAATCAAGGCTGAGGCAAAACCTTCAATGTGTGTCAGTAGAGGTTTGCCTAGGTATCCCACAGGTAGCCCAAGCTGTGTACTAGTGTGCTTTTACTAAGTTCATAATACATGTATACAAAATGTACAAGGCAATTTACTAAAAATCAAAAATGCAATATATCATATCTGAATTGCACTAACTTTTTCTTTGTCTTTTACTTCATTTTTTGAGGAAAGTTTGAATCTGTTCTGCCTTAAATTGAGTGAGTCACAGCCTTTGGAATTTCACCCTATCTGTTATTTAACTCACTAGTACAGACCTTGGGCTGCCTTTAGGTATCCTAGCTATTCCATATCTTCTGCCACCATATACGAGTTGAAATAATCTCTATCATGCTGTACCTTTTGCTGCACTCTCTCAAAACACAATGTGGACTGAGCTTCCCACAGATTGAGGATGGAGTCATAAATATTTTCAGACAACTGAAAAGACAAAATAATAAAATAATTAAAATAGTTGGTGGTTATTCCATGAATATACAATCAAAATAGCAGGATGAAAAATAAGAGAAAAACAAATCCAAAAGCTCAGCTAAAAGCCTAGAAATGTGAGCAACCTTTTTTAATTTTTTCAAACTTTTGTGCAACAGTGATGCTTTGCAAGTTGAAGAATGTTGTTGGAGATTTTCTGCCCCCTTCCCCAACTTGTCATGCAACAGATTATGAATGTTGCAAGTTTTTGCTGTGGCAAGTAATTCTGCACTGATTGGCTGATTGGCTTGTTGTATGCAGCCAATCTGCAGGCATGATGTCCTTTTTATGGACCAATCACAGATCTATCTGGTTTGTGAAAATGTTGTGTGACAAGTTTGATCAAGGCGGTAAAATGTGCAATAAGTGAAAAATTTGTTGCAAAAACTGGAATGTGATTATTTTTGCACAAGTTTTTTTTTAACCTGCAACATTAATTTCTGTTGCATAACAAGTTGGCGAAGGGAGCAAAAAACCATGCAACAACATTCTTCAATTTGAACAGCATCACTGTTGAGGACAAGTTTGTTGCTCATATTTCTGCACCTTTAACAAGTGGTGGTTGAGTTAGGGTTTACCCCAAACTAATATAGAAGTGCTGAAAGTGAACGTTACCCAACCTATCATGATTTTACCTGTCTGAAAAACTGTCTATCGCTAGCTAGCCTCTTTGATGTCAACATCTTGGTGACATGGTTTAAAATCAGTAAAGATCGGTGTTGTAATAAATAAGTTGGGCTCTGGACATACTGTGTAAAAAATAGAATGAATTTGCCATAAATATATAAGTTTAATAACAATAAATGGGTGGTTATATCTGAAACATACATTATCATATGCACAATCAAAGACCATGGAGCACCTTTGAAAAGGTCTCTGATACTTACTGGAGCAGCCATAATATTATTACATGCCAAATATTTTACTTACTGTACTTCTACTTGTGTGGCAGAAACTTGTGTTTCCAGGTTCATGATGAATGACATGATCTCAGAATGACATTTTCTATAAAGTTTTGAGACATGCCAGAATTCAAGTGCCAATGGAAACACTTATAAATACTGTACTGTATGTTAATACCTCAAAAAGTGCTGGAAAAAGTCCTGGCCAGCTTTGAAGATCAGTTCTAGCAATCTTTGAAATCAAAACAGCTATTTGTGTTGCAATCTGTTGGGTGAAAAAAGCATATTAACAGGTTGTATGCATTTCTGCAAAGGGTTTTGCAGATAAAATGTAAAATAATCCATGCATTTACGCATCCATTCATTCAGAACTTGAAGTGGATGACATACAGTATAATGGCATAAGACTGAGCATTTATTCTGCAGTCTGCTTGTGTCACACAGTTTACAACATATTCCAAGATAGCACTAATGCTGATCAATATTATCAATAAATTATCAATTAAAATTATTCAATTCATTAATCACCTGATGAACTGGTTCATTGATTGATGTGATCAATAGGTTTTTCAGGTAAACCTTTTCTTCTTCTGGGATAGCCCTTCAGAAAAAATATAGATTTACATTATAATAACTATTATAGCATTGTGGTGCATTTTGCAGGCTAAAATACAGTAGAAAAACCTGTGAGCTAAAACATCTTTAGACTGTGAGCAGTCTCTATTTTTTTTTGGTCACTCTCTGTATTTTCATTGATGAGAAACCGAACAAAGATTTATAGGAGTAAGTCTTTAATGCCCCTGGGAGTGGGACCTCCTACATGTAGTTCCCCTCCTGTGGGGTTGACTTGGTACTAATCCAAGCTCTGCTAGTTACCACAGCCTACTGTACCAGCAACCAAAAACAAGATGCACAGTGACCAAGGGAAATAGAGGGTCTGCTTGCGGTCTAAAAATATTTTAGCCAGCAAGCAATAAAAACCATATTGCCTTTTATTCCTTTTGTAAATGCCCTTTAAAGTTATTATAATATTAACAGACTTAATGTTTTTGGGTGTAAATATACATGCACGTTTGGCCCTTCTTGGTGCTCATTTTAACATGAGTGATGCATGACAGGCAAAATGTATAACACTGAATATAATTATTTTCATTAAGGAATCCAAAAGTTCCACAAAAATGAACTAATGCAATTACTACTCAAGTATCCCCTGTCACTTACTTTGGGGTATTCTTCCTCCAGTATCTTTCGACACCATTTTTGATGAAAAGAATAGCCAACCAACGAATATTGACATCTACTGAGTGATTTAAGAATATTTGCTGGAATTGAAAATCAAAATCATTGTTACACATGATGAAAACCAAAGGTCATCGTAAAATAACCAATCTCTCTACAGTGCCCCCCCCCCCCCAACCCTGATAACAACATGAGCCATGCACTAATTTGCAGTGCTAAGATTAGACTGAAAACATAAATAAATAAATAAATAAATAAATAACATTAAATATAACAATTAAGTAATAGTCCATGAATTTGTTACATGTAGAGATTTGATTCAACTTAAAAGAACCAACCATTAATGCAGAATAAAACCCATCCTGTGTCTCCCATGAGTGCAGTCTCTGTTCAGCTGGTTTTAGTAAATCAGGATTCTGGCTGCTCGCGTGTTGTAGTGCCTCTAAAATAGCTCCAACCCCTACAAGACCTGGTTCTGCCATTACGTATCACTTTACCAGTTCTTACCAGTTGTAAGTGGTTCTCGTTATGTTTTAGTTATAATCTTGTAGCTTTAGCGTAGCAAATCATTAAATATACAACGAAACTCAAGTCTCTTTGTACGTACTTATTGAATTCGATTCCTAATTCATGAGTATTTAAGAGAAAGAGAGGTCAGCTCGAAGTTTTAGGGGAAAAACAGTCAAAAATAATTATTCAAGTTCAACTGTAAAGTCTTGCTCTGACCACGTGAGCACGTCACTTGAAGTAACAAGTCAATATTGTGCACTGGCTCTAAGACTGAAGGGTGAATTAACAAAATACGCTATATCCTGGATTCTATTTTGACATTAGAAATGACTATTGATGGGAAAAAAGCATCAAATACAAACGTTCACTCCACATGGAAGTCGCCATTTTGTTTCTTATATGGTTAACTGCTGACCTTCGATAATGCAGGTTCAGGTTCTTTTTATCCCTCTCAGATCTCAAATTTTTTCTTTTTCTTTCATTCCATATTCCATTTCTTTAGAGGTCATTTATTCAATCCCTTCCCCTTGTAATAATAATAATAATAATGGTCTTTATTAATCTCTCAAAACAGACATTTAAAAGACATTTAAAGACATTTAAAAGGTTTACAATTAATGTACTATATAATCTAAATACTATACAATACATCAAATAGTAAAATACTAAAAAAAGTAGCTAAAATAACCTCGTGTTATAAAAATATTACAAAAACAGTACCAAAATATAATATATTGCATAAACTAGCGCCTACTGCCTAAAAAGACACCTATTAATAAAACCGATTCCCAAATCTTACAGTCTTTATCCTATATAGGTAATTTTGTCTTTTTCAAAGGCTGCGTTTCCTCTTCGGTGATTAGGGACTGTTCATTAAATATCCCTTGGGGTGGGCTGGAGGAAAAGTAGGAGGGGAAGGGGGGAAAATTTCACAGCCCCCCATTCTATCAAAAACAATTTTCGAAACCCCCCTCCCATAAAATTTAAACTCTCTGACATA
>JAAAQI020137505.1:0-12559 GCA_011800005.2 Stichodactyla mertensii
TCCTCAGTTATTTTAAGACCCTGAGTGTTGGTCCGGCCAGGGCTTGAACCCACGACCTCCCGCACGAAAGACCGATGTTCTACCAACTGAGCTAATCGGGTGGCGGTTAAAATAACACTTGAGCTAGAAGAGGAGATTTGAGACCTACTTTCTTGCCACACCGCCAGCTTCCAGTAAGACACACAGCAACATATGTTTCTGAGATAAGAAGGAAAAGAACTTGATGAAAACTAAATGAACAAAAGGGAATATTCTACTATTGCGAGACTAATTTCAGATTCTTACCTGTCCAACAATGAGAAGGAAATGTCTGCCAGAAGGCTCTCTGTACTCTGTTCTGTTGTCTCTGCGATGTCTTCTTGATAAGAATATCTGAAAGATTCAAAGAAAACATTATGTAGTGCTATATAATTATGATGAATTAATATAAAGAATGCAATGATGACGAAGATGATGATGATAATTGTGATGTTGTCAATGATGGTGATGGTGATGGTGATGATGATGGTGATGATGATGGCAATAACTGTGATGGGGACCATGCTGGTGGTGGTGCTGGTAATGCCATGAAGATAGTGATATTCACTTAAGTATATCAAGAGACTTACCTCTTTCCATACCACAAGTTGTCCAATTCTCTGCTCTTGTCCAACATTCAACAAGCAATAATATTTACAATATAATAAAATATCTTGAAAATCCTCTGACACTAAATGGTTTGCCAGAAGCATTCCCTACAAAAGAAAGGTTATGTATCAATGTCCAATGAAAACTTTTGAAATGGGGAAAATAATTCCTATAATAACAACTAAAAAAAGTATCATTATCCTTACCTTATAAAATATACATGACCCTAAAATTGTATAAAGTCTTCTAATTTGAAATAATTCATCTACTAATTCTCCATAATCTGCAGCTTCTAAGTCATTTAAACAGCAATTAATGTTGACCTGAACAATATAAAACACCAAGCGAGCTGAGAATAAATGCAGGTGACATACACGTAATCAAGGCAATGCCGCCATAATATATTTCATTTGTGAGAAATCTCAGTCTGCCACAGTTCAAAATTCTTTAGAGGAATGGAGTTTACCTACCATTGTTGTTGTAGGCAGGTTGAGCCATCTTACACCAGGTAATGAGCCATGCAGACTTTCATTTGTACTATTTCTACTCCTAGTACCCAGAGTACTTTCAAATAACAGAGCAAAAAAGTGATCTAGCCTTCCTTTGTTGCCTCTATCACAAAATGCTCTGCAATTCAGATTTAAGTAGAAACAATAGGGTAAGATGTTAAGTGGTATATTCACATATAAGACCATGAAATCAAGTTGCTAAAATATTGCAGCTAACAAAGAGATGGGAACCCCAATTTGAACAGATGTGCAGTTGAAAAATTTAAGAAAAATTTAAGCTTGACACTGCTTGAAAATTTTCACAAAATTTGCCTCCTCCGAGCCCAGTTCAACTTGGAAACAATTTCAAAACAATTAAAGCAAATTTGGGAAAGTACTGCTTAAATTCATTCAAAACCAGCCAATCAGTGGCTTCTGATGTCAGAAAGAAATAATTACCATTGGAAATGAGAGATGGACTTTGTGCTTGTGTGTTTGTGTGATAATGGCTATTACCTGTCAACTGATCCAAAAATGACATGGAGTACTCGACTTATGTCAGACATGATCTTTTTGAGTTGTAGAAGTGGCACTCTGAAGAAAGAAAAAAGGTAAGAATGTCCAACTAGATAAATACCACTTAAAACAGCAAAGATCTGATGAACATTGAATGTAGTGGTAATGTGCGTGTGTGTGTGTGTGTGTGTGTGTGTGTGTGTGTGTGTGTGAGAGTGAAGTACTGGTTAGGATAAGAAGAGATTCTAGAAATTTGAAGAAATAATGATTTTTGAAAAATTGAGTAAAGAGTGAGAGGAAACTCAAGATTAAATGAGCCAATATAATAATCACGAATCACTATGTACAGGAGCATGTTTACTAAATAATCTTATTAACAATAAACAATCCTGCTTACTTTTCTGATGGCAAACAAATGATCAGAACATGCTTCCCACTCTTGTAGTAACCAATGTTTACAAGTTTTTTCTTTAACATCAAAGTTGAACTGAAGTAATAAACGTAATCTAATATGGTAAATACATATGTATTGGACTTATTATTTAATGGGGGAAAGGTTACTAGAATGGTGGCAAAGCCCCTCAGAAAAAAAAAAGACCCTCCCTTGGCACATCCTAAGATGGCCGTGAAATACCAGACCCTCCCTAAAGTTCAACTCGAAAAAATATGACCCTCTCTAAAATTGCATAAATAGAAATCCCAAATCTAATTGCTCTCACCTCCCCCATTCCCCACCCCCAACCCCACTGAAAATAATTGTAACTCCCTAAAATGAACATGAAGTACCTCTTAGCAATTACCTCTGAGCATGGCTTCCTGTCACGGATATCAGCAAGTCACTTAGGGTAAGAAAGACACCTCTCACAGCCAATAAACAAGCAGCTTCTTCTGACACTGGGTACTGGTAAAGTATGTCCTAAAAATTGTATAACAGTAAATGCAGCTCATATTTAGAATTGGTTCAATTTGGTGTTATATCAGGATGATTTTGGTTGAGCCATGGTTCATACTTAATACTGAAAACACCCATGTTGAGACCAAACAAGACCTGATACTAACTAAATTGAAGCAAAAGTTGCCTGATTATTCAGTGATTGTCCCACTGTAAAACCACATTTTAACCAACTATATATTGTCGGATATCAGGAGTTCTCACTTCTGATTGGCTAACTAATTTTAGTGGGATAATATATAAAATGTACCTTATTAGGCTCGTCATCCTC
Source organism: Stichodactyla mertensii (assembly GCA_011800005.2). Classification (NCBI taxonomy): domain Eukaryota; kingdom Metazoa; phylum Cnidaria; class Anthozoa; order Actiniaria; family Stichodactylidae; genus Stichodactyla; species Stichodactyla mertensii. Next base: position 2,855 of record JAAAQI020137505.1, read on the forward strand.
ACTGCTTGTTAGACTGAGATACAACACAATATGAGGCAATCCTCTCAGGTCTAGTCTAGGTTGCACACAAGGCTGTCCACTAATCAGTTGTATCAAGTGGCTGTCGTCTTTGGCTGGAGAATTAGATGAGATGACAGGTCCAGAAGATTGATTGAATCTCTGTATAGTGAGGATAATCTGCAATGCATAGGATTACAACAAAACTAGGGTCAATATACCATAATGCAGCATAATACTACAGAAAGCACACACACACAGAGTGGATCTCATATGGTGGGAAATCTTAGCTCAAACTATGAATTGTGATTGGATGGTTCACAAGAAAACAATCATTGGGAAGCCATTTCTGTGTTACTGTATATTGACACTTTAGTTAGTACTATATGTTTTCCAATCATCAGCAGACATGTTGTGCATGGTGTACACATTTATCATTATCAGTTAAAATAACATTAGAAGCCCACAAAGGGTCAGTCAACAAACTGTTGACAAGTACATAACAGCAGACCTTTCATTATTCACTAGTAAACTTTACCTCCATTGGACCTGTAATGGCTGCAAGGATGGTATGTACATTACTGGAATTTAAATCGAGCTTGTTCAATGCAAGAATCACATCTCCTAGTACATGTATGGAATCAGATAGTTAAAGATACACACTACCACTACATAAACTATTCTAAGCACACAGACTCTCTGCTCACATCTTAAGTTTCTATGGAAGGAGGAAAACCGGAAAACCTTGAGAAAAACCCTCATGGCAAGGGAGAGAACAACACATCTAATAAACTCTACTCACATGGAATCATAGGGTCAAAGCAGTGACCTGACCCATTCGACTAGAACAGCGGTAGAAGGGCAACATTTTACTGCTATGCCACCCAAATATTTACAGGTAGATGAAAGGGTTGGTAGAAGTACACTTACCTATTCTAAGGTCTCCGCACTTTAAGGATGGACCATCTGGAACAAAACCCTTGATGTAAATCCTAGATCCAGAATAGCTGTCATTTTGTGATAATCTCCCTGTCTTATCTCGTCCAGGAATAATTCCCAAAAGTGTTTCGAGATCTTGACATCTGCCAGATCCAAGTTTTGGTGGTGTTACAATAACATGAACATCCTTCTTTATGCAGTTCAATCTTGTTCTTTCTTTTTGGTTGGACATATCAAGACCATCAGCAGTTAAGCTGTTTTTGATGTTTTTCTCATCAGTCTTTTTCTCATCATTTTTGTCTTTCCTCAAGTTTGGTAAGATCTTTTTTACACTGTTCAATTTTTTAAAAACAGCTTTGTTTTTGTCTTTGTGGGCTGATTCTCCATTTATTTGTAAATGCTCAAGATCATTCAGAGGAGGTGATGATGATTCTATGAATGGTTCAATGTAGAAAAGGTCACCTTTGTCTCGCACCTGTCCTGCCCAAGGGGGTTCTTCAAACCTAGTAAGATTTAGAACATAAACACAAATATTTATTTTTTAACTTCTGGGGCAGGCTAGTTGGAAATTATATTTTGAATTTTGCGAGTAGACTGCCCTACTAAGTACAGAACAACTGAACAACTCACAGCAAGAACAAGCTGAACTGAGAACAATATGGTGTGGTGTTAAAGCATTTTCATTTCAATTGTTCTGCGATTGGCTCTACATGCATTGTAAATATAATTACTTGAAATGATGATGCTGCATGCCTTAAATTTTCACAGTCATACCAAAACCTCTTTAGCTATGCGGTATACCCTCTACACTCATAGACTATGGTTTTCAGCACTGAATGATTAAAATATTGCATGCACAAATCGCAAAGGCAAACTAACTAAAGGCACTTCATGTATTCCACAGACTCTCATCAAAATGAAAACTTAATAATCCTCAGCCTTAATTGCCTCAAAAAATGACCAATCCAATACACCAAATTCAAAAGTGCTTCTGTTTAGATATAAGGAACACAGTCGAAAAACAAGAGTAAAGAAAAAAAGAGAAGCCTGCTTTGAATTTCAAAATATTTTTTTAATGTTTTGAAAATAATCCATTGTCAAAATTCAGCGCAAAAGTTACCTAATAACAGAAACTCTAAATTCTTAGGTTGTGTTAAGATCGCATGAACGATATCTTTTGTTTTTGCAGAGAGAAGTGCCTTCAATGTCATCTAACAGCTTTGTTTGTTTTATCGTAGTTGTTTCAAGTGCTCGAGACAAATGCAGTTAGCTCCTGTCTATTCAAACGTGAAGGACAACTCGAACTAAACCAGAAATCTTGCTAAACAACAGGCTAATAAATAAAGAGAAGTTTAAAGACTTTGTAAATACAATTCGCTCTAGAATAAGATCACTGAATGACTTTTAGAGTTGGCTGCTGCGACGAAAACACAAATTTCTACGTTATCAAAACAATAAGTATATAATAAAGATAACTTCAAACTTTCAACTACTCTAAAGATGAATTTTATATGAAAATAGAATGTTTATTCATGTATATGTTAAAAGAAATAGAAAATGAAGTGGTCCATTAAGGGAAAAAGAAAAAAAGTGTTAATTTATAAGTTAAAAATACGCAAAAGCTGTAAAAATTTGAGATGTTATTTTAAAAATTTACACCAAAAGTGACTTGAAAAGCGAGACAAATTTGGCAAAACTAATCCAGTTTACATAGCACACCCTAAGACCTTATAATACTGAACATTCTCAAGGATTTATATACAAATGATACGCAGATAGAGAAGATTTGAAAGGTTTCTGTAAGATATTTTAAGGTACATACGATTCATCATCGTCCGAGTATTCAAATTCGTCTGTTTGGTCTCTAAACTGCACAGAAGGCTCATAATACTCTGCTTGAGCATCGTAATAGTCTCTCTGATATCTTCGGTGGCCATGGTCGTGATATTCTTGGTACATTTTAGGTGTACGCTTTGAATTCCTTTGGGTATCTCATGTTTTTGTTGAGATTTTGGCGACCGCCATCTTGTTTTGCCCTTGCATCCGGGAACCCTTGTAATCCAGCCCCAGTTCACCCTCTAGAACGAATACTTCAAAATACTATAAAATACCCCCATAAAAACAACAAAAAATAACGAAATAAATATGTTCTCAAAAACCAAACTCTTTCATAAACGTCCTAGTCAACTTGAGAATGAAAAAAGGCTAAATTTTATGGTCTTTAATGATCAAAATGACGTGAAAAAAGATGTGATTTATTGACACTGATCGATAATCCTGTCTGTGTATTGTTGTTTCAATGTTAAGCATTCCCTAAAAATTTAAAAACAAATGAGGAATTTATCTAAGCTACGAATAATAGGTTCGACAGCGCTGTTAATTCTGTGCAAAGATCCGTCAAACTTTTGCATTGTTTTTCAAAAATTCCGATGAAAATCCCTCGATAGTGAACCGGAAGTTGACTGGACATGCGTGGGAGTTGAGTTCCGGTTTTGGTGGGTAATGTTCTGTTTCTTAGAGCACATATTTCTTGCTTTCTCCCGGTGCTTTCTCTATTAAAAAATAGAATGTAAAAGCTTGGGATTAAAAGCCGGAAAAAGGACAACACAAGAATGGAGGAGTATCTTCGTTACGGAGCTCAATTTCCTCAACAAACTGAGCCACTTGTAAGCTAAGTTCAAGTTCATGCTCAAGGGAATTTCACAGTATGTCCACAACGTTTTACCTTTTTGTGGAATTTTGTATTTGTTCCTACTCCTATGGAAACGAAGCGTAGGCTGGTCATCCAAGAAACTGGTTTATGCGTTACCCTGCGCGCGCAGCTCACTTCGTCTCTAATCTGGCTCCAATCAAATGTGCCCAAATTGAACTGTGACACGATTCAAGTTTTAGTGGAGTTTGAGTCCAATTAATCTTCAACAGATTCTCGATAGCGGTACTTTTAATTTAATAATACAATACTAATTTAATAATAAAACGATAACCTAGAGCCCAGAGCACATTAACTAAAAATCTGACATTAATAAATCAAGACTCGGCTATCACCTAAGAACGACCACTGTCCCACCAGCCGTAAGCGTTACTAGGAGATGTGACTTAGGTGAGTCAGCAAAGGTCAAAAGCAACCAAAAACTGGTTGTTATCTGTCTATATCTTTAAGTGCATAGAATAAGAATTAAATCATTTTTTTTCTTACTTTGCTTCTTTATTAAGTTCATTCTTGGATGTTTTTCTGCAGTGTCTTCGGCGCTTCTGTTGAGGCCATCTTGATACCGTACACCGGAAGGCTCTGGACTGTGTATCTCTGCGCATTGAGGAAAAACTCGAGTATTTCCTGGGATAAGACTGGGCCTACAAAATACGACGTAAAAAATGTATTTTTAGAAAGAATTGATGTCTAGATAGTATATTTTTAAATAACTGGAGGGCGTACTGGATGCAAGTTTCTGGCACTCGCGCACGTACGCGTTCTATGAGGTGATCATCGTGTGATATTATCAACAAAATACGATAAAAATGCATTTTTAGAAAGAATTGGTGTCTATATAGCTAGTATATCCCTTAAATAACTGGAGGGCGTACTGGATGCGAGTTAGTTGTGGAAAGCGCGTTCTTATGACGTGAAAATCGCGCTACGATATATTCCCAATGTTATTCTCATAATGAACATTATCTATTTGCTAATTTCTTATTGGAAGTTAACGTTATAAATTTTGAAGTAACTGTATGTGGCATTCAATAAATGAAAACTATAAGATGGATTTCTCACCTCCAAATATCTAATTCACTAAATATGCGTACAGCCAACATTTATGTACATTTAGGACTAAATTTCGACAGAAAATCGCTTTATCGACGTTGGATCCAGTTGTTAAGTGTATTAATAAGGAGGTCTGCTTTACGTCTTTCTGTAAGGTCATATTATGAAGTACTTAACACAAACATCCTTCTTCGAACTCTAGTGTTAAACGTTTGTTATCGCCTTTGAGGCTGAAAGAAGATCAGTGCAAATATATTGCGGATAATGATGTGTTTTCTCTTTGAAAAGTGGCTAATGACTTATTACACAGTTATCAAATCCCTCGCGGATACTTCAGTTTTTGTTGCAATGTATAAAAGAGTGAAATAAGACGCGACATTGGTAGGAATCATATGCACATCAAGATCTGTCTACATATTAGCTTTAGTCGTGTATTCTACCAATGTGAGGTTGACAATCAATCTAAGAATGTTATGGTACTATACTGTCATGTACAGGAAAAGACACACAAGTACACATGCACAGTCGGTGCACCACAAAAAAACCGTAGACTATATGGATTAAGAAAAACTAACAGACACAATCAAAAACTAACAGGGTTTAGTACAAGATAATGCCACAAAATGAGCCTATAATTGCTGATAATTTATCGAACATTGCAAACTTAGAATAGGCCTTTAAAATGCGGTTTTACTTCTGGCAGCGGTTTCTGTGGATTAATTTGTCGTTATCTCATATAATTTTTGATATCTGAGAAGCATGAGAAACACGCCCCGCCCCGCCAAGATAACCTGCCGGCGGCCTGCCGGAGTCCGACATGGAGACAACTTAAGGCTTAAAATATACGATTACATTAACACGGTACATGCACAAATGATAGGCAAAAGGAAGGTTTTCTTTTTAAACCTTGCAAGCCCGAGAATCTGGCAATTTTAGTTAATACATGCACTTGTCTTTTGTTTCTCCGATTTCCAGATTTGTTTTCCAAGACGCTAGATATAATAACGTAACTAGTTTGGGTCGTATTGAGTGAAGGTTCTGGCAGAACAGGTCAAAGCATCCTCGTTTCCAGGACCCTCTCTTCTCTTGGGTGAGAGGGCCCCGGGAACGAGGTTGAGGCCAAAGGAGTTATCTATCATGTCATCATGTGACATCACCCGTGACATCACATGTCAGTCGTCACATTTCAAATGCTATGACGATAAAAAATGTTATCAGTGCGTTCGACATTTTGAAAAACTGTAATATCTAGTAACAAACAGTTCTATATTAAGCATCACACTGGTAACGTGTATCTCTTAAATAATTTGTAGGAATATAACTTGTAGGAAACTTGGTTTTCTCCATGTAGATGTTTGTTTGTGTGTGGTGATGAAATTTGCTGCGCGCGACTGTCCAGTGGCTTGTACTTTTGAATTAAGCAACAGAAAATGTGCGCCGCGCCTGAAGCCACAAAAAATCTTCACTTTTACTAGATGTGTTGAAATCTTGCGACTCTGTTGGTCCCTTGCACAAACAAAGATAACACCAATATAAGACCTTAAGCAAGTCCGCAAACATTGCTCAAACTGATAAAAACTGAGAAATATAGCTGCCCTCACAAACTTGCGCCTGACTGATAGGCGACCATCGCTATCCGCTAAGCTAACTAAGAGCCCACAGCAAGCAAATAAAAGAAGGAAATGCATAAGTATCATGCTCTTATAACTAAAGGAGATTAAAACCGATTTGGCCGACGGGGACCAAGTCAAGATGTTAAGGTCAATCTTTGTACGTAGGAAGGACTTAGCAACTGAATTGTCCAAAGATTCTTACCTTATCGCAAAACACTGGAATGTTATTTTTGCCTCGACAGGCTTCACACAATATGGAACGTACGTAAAGGATTTGATTGTTGACGAAATCAAGAAAACAAACAAATATTTTTGTAGCCTATGGCCCGGCTTTTGGACGTGAGGCAGTAGCCTAGGCCATACTTATAAAACTTTGGTTGATAAATTTTAACTATTTTGATAATAACTCGAATGCTTTGTTATTTTCGTGAGTTTAGATAGTCGTAGCTTGTTTCTAAAGTAAAGAGCTTTGATTCGTCTGAAACGCAAACACAAGCAATGTTGAGAGAACCTGTTTAAACGATTTGAGATCCGATATCCTCAATTTGATACTTCCACGAGGACGCTAGCGCCAGTATTGTTTTTTGTACAAAATAAACGTTATGGTAAAGTCATCAATAATCGCTTAAAATACTTTCGATGGCTTAGAGAAGTGTCGAATTTTATCAGCTATGGCTTCGCCATTCTCTGAATCAGTTTTATATCAAAAGATATTTTGTCTGAGGAAAAATAAAGATGAATAATGCTAATGCTGGATGCTAACTGATAAAGTACTACAGTATTACATTGAATATTAAGCCAGCTTAGTCACCTATAAGCTTTACTAATACTAGAATGTACGTTATAGAATGAGGATTTATGTCATACTTTAAGCTAAAACCTGACCTTATTAAACTCGTCCTTTGCCGCTTTTCTTCTTGAGAACGTCTTAAGGAAAGCTGCTGTGCATTAATGGCATCTATGACTGAGTTTCAAGACAAGAGCATGCAGCGAACTCCAGCACAACAGCCCAACCGAAACATTCAAGAGTATTATGTCTAACGCTTGTCAGGGGAAAGAGCTCCGATGAATAGAGCCTGACTCTTAATAAACACTCTGTTAATTAGATTGGAAACAGAAAACTGCCAAATATACGAGGTGTTAATAGACTTCTCATTACCTTTGAAGACACGCACAACTACAGCCATCCAATCACATTCGAGATTACTTCGCCCAAAAACCATCGACATCAAAGTAAACGTCCTTCTGACTTCTGGCCTTTTTGATTCACGGCTTATCTTGATGTTGGCGATACTTAATCCATTTGACAATTTACGTCGCTAATGAAGAGGTCGAAGCGAAGACTAGGCATTCTTTTAAATCACGAAATATTTTAGCTTTGAGGACACGGACGACTCCAAAGAGCTATTATGGTTTATTTTTCGGAAATAGAAGAAATTATTCAGAACTTCTGCCGGCCAAAACCGGGGTAATACCATAACTGACGTACTTACGAAACCGTTGGAATGACGGTAGACAGCAAGCGTTTCCGTATTTGTTCTCCTCTACACAGGTTACAAGATGCTATTAGCAAATTACGTCAAATGATTTGCGAAAGTAATTACCTAAGTTTTAATTTTAAATCGTTCTCGCGCGCTCGGCTAGCAGGCAAACTAAATCACTTAGTTTTACAAAAGAATTTAGAAAAGAACGAAAAAAAAGAGAGCTCATCTGAGATGACATTGAAATTTCAAATGGATAACGCAGATGTCGCAAATGAGAACAACAGGAGTTACTAAATAAAATAGATCAAATATTTTCGCTTTCGAGGTCTGGCTAACATATGTGTTAGATTTAAGAGGGTGTATATGTGAATTGTAGCGCCTAAGGGGCGACAGTCCCATTATCTTACTTGAGCAAAAATGTCTATAACTTAGCGAAAACTTTGAGATTGACTGCTGTCATTTTAGAGTTTCACCGCCCGTGGAACTAGCATCATAGCTAGTATGAAGTCTACGGAATACCAACACGCTGACTTAATCGAATTGATTAATCATCATTGTATATTTAGATATAATTAATCATCAGCTTTTTTGCTGAGTAACACTCAAGTGCGCATGGTGAGATATATCTATTTCAAAAAAGGCTGTCTGAGCCAAAGGCGATAGGCGATAAGCGATAGGCGATAGTTAATTCCAAGATCCAAGAATAGCTGGAATGACTTGTGTTTCTGCTTCTTATTCTCGTCAAGAACATGGAGCTTAGTTTTGAGATATTCAATGTTGTTTGTAGTCGACGAAACCATTTTAAAGGCCTCGAATATTTAACAATTATTCCACGAAATCGAGTCGTACATGAGCTCATAGCCGACGAGGCGCGCAGCGCTGAGGAACTTTTTTCGAATTCTTCATTCTAGCCGCGCGCCTGTTAATTAGCGCCTCGTTATCCTGCACCACAGGAATCCCATCTCAAACCACGTTGCTGTTATACTCATCCGGTTACATGATACATCGCGTCTCTGCTGTTCCTTTAAGCGCTCGCCTCGCTAAACCCCCAGAATATAGTGGTGATGGATGAACGATAAACGGCAGACTATGCAAATACAATTTTTTTTGACTTCAAGCTTCCTGTTTTAGTAGGTACTAGTCGAGTTTGCAAAGCAAACTATCTATGGATTGTTTGGAGGGAACATGAATTACAAGAAATAAGGGGAAAATAGGAAATATAGACGAGTGTTGTTCGAATAGACCTTTTTTCCAAGGTTGCGCGCTCATCCAAATCCAAGGAATTTGACTACGGATCACGATACCAGAACAGGAGCTTTATAATGAGAATTATCATACACTTCTATGAAATTTTTCAATAAGAATTCATAAAATTGATTATTCTCCTTTTTAGATATAAAATTTCCTTTTCAATTTTACTGAATTTGCGTTTTTTCAGTTTTGTGGCCCGTCAAAATGGAATGCACACGCATCCTTGAGAAAACGGTCAATTGCTATGAGGACTAGATGCTCAGGAGCAATAGCATCAGACTTCCTCTCCTCTTAGGTTTTTGTTTTGTTTTGTTTTGTTTCTGTTTGTTTGTTTGTTTTTCGTTTTTTTGTTTTTCCCGAAGAAAGAAAAAAAGATAAAATCAAAGATAAAAAATAAAATTTCTAAATTCACCAAATAGCTATCAGTGGTCACCCATCCGAGTACTAACCCAGCCCATAGGGCTTGACAAACTTTCTTGAAAGAACAGCGCATTAGATCACTGGCCTATCGCTTTCAAAGAATTAGCATCTCAATACCGGCCAAAACAATGCACCACAAAGACTAGGTTATTTTTCTCGTTCAGATCGATGTGAACCGTGGTTAGAGCAAGGGGTTGGTCGCATATGGTCTGGGGGCCGGCCAGCCTCTCCCCTGATGCTT
>JAAAQI020137516.1:0-10082 GCA_011800005.2 Stichodactyla mertensii
GTGTTTTTAACCTCTATATCAATACCTACATGGCCATCAAATCCAGGTAGGTCAACAGTGATGTTCATAAACAGGTTATAATGTTTCGGTATGATGTTTGTAGGAAGACGAACATTCCACCATGCCTCTGTACCAGGAGTGGTGTGTACAGTAGGGGTTACAGCTGAAACAGTAGTTCTTTCTACTTCCTTGCTGTCTAGATAAAATAAAGCTGAATTCTTACCGAGTATTTCGGGCAAAAGCTGCAAAGCGCTATGTAACAACATATTTCTTCGAATATCGTTTACACGCGTGAAATCCGTAAAGTTTCCATTTTAATTATAACAACATATTTGTTTAAGGTAGTTCTGTCCCTTCACTACTGCCAATCATGCTCACGCACGTCGTCTTTTAGAAGAAAATGTCACATATGACATTGCCGGAGAAGCAAATTACAGCAAGAAATGTCATTTTTTCCAGTTTCTTCTGCTTCCGACAAAATGCATAATGTCAAAGAGGGGTCTTAAAAGAGAATGGCCAAAACAGAAATTACTGAGTTTGCCGCGCGCTTTATAACGATCATCGTAGCGCCTTAACTAGCACGGTGACCTCATGTTTTTTTTGTTTTTTGTTTTGTTTTGTTTTTCCACTATTCCGTGAATATTATCATACCATTATCATGCCTACAGATTTCCACTGTTTTATAGCTGTCTTCTCATAAAATGTTCAGAAAATATCGTTAATGATTGATCCTCTTACCAAAAAATTGTCGTGTTGATTGGGACATGGTCTTTAATCACGCGGCAGCCATGTTGGTTGAAACAATACATTTCCCCCGCGTGGCCTCGCAATCAAGCACTTCAGAACAGTTCACGCGGGGAAGAACAAAAGTTTTCATTCTCTTGGGAATAGCCCATTTTTTCTGATCGTCTCCAATTAAGAGAATTTGTATAATCGTTACGACTCGAAACGAAGTTCACCAATCAAATACAATAGTCCTAAGATTGATCCAAACTGTCAGCAAGACAAAATTTATGTTATTGAAAAAGGCTGAGCTGTCACGAGACTGGAATTGATTTTCCTCCTTCTTTACATTTACCATTCCGTTTCCTTTTCCACTCCTCTCTGCCATTCCCAAATAAAACATGAAGTCATTAAACCAACTTTTGCTTCTTATAGCAGCAGTTCATATATGTTTATATTACTCTTGAGAATGTTTTTTCATTGTTATTATTCTGGTGAATTATTCAGGAAATTGATGGCAATTTCAATTTTCAAAAATCTTATCCGAGATCAGTAATCGCATTAGACTCACCGTAAAGAAGATTACATATCTTATATTATTTTATGCGAGGCAGAATATAATCGTTTCGTAGATAACGAGTATTTTTAAATTATTTTTTTAGTTTTATTTAGACTTGATAAAAGGCGTATCTTTGCCGAAAAGAAATACAGAACACTAAATTGCACTTAATGTGACTGATGCCAAGATTTTAATTTGTCTCCGATCCCTCGTACCAAAATCTTAAAGTACATAGCAAAAAAAGAAAATTAATATAAAGCCATTGAATGACATAGCTGTCATAACTTGAGCTTATTGGAGTTATGATTAGCCGTAGTGAGGTGCAAGCTTACGGGCCTTTAGGCGATGCGTTGACGCTGTAAAGACTAGCTAGCTTTAAGTGGTTTGTGCGCTGCTTCTCGCCGCTGTGGTCGTTACACATGTGAGCAGAGTTTATTGTGGTTCTCTCCTGTGCTTCGAGGGTTTTTCTCCAGGTTCTCCAGTTTTCTCGCTTCCTTAAAACCAAAGTCTAAAATGCAAATCGAATTTAGAACGAGCGCCGTATGTTATCTCAGGGTTGATAATATGTCTTTATGGTTCACTTACATCCCAAAATGAGGAAATTTTGAACTGAAGAACAATAAAGCACATAGTAATTGGTGAATGATTTTACATGAGAATAATTAAAATTACCAACCAAAAAGTAATTATAGTCGACTGTGAAAAACGAAAAAAAAAAACCAGTTTAATTTCTACTTGGAGCAGAGCCTCATTTGCTACTAATAGTTAATTATCAACTATTCTAGAACATCATCAGGTTCGCTTCGTTAATGAATTAATAATGTGTGGTCTTTGCCTATTTCCTTTATCCGCTTCGTAAAGCCTGGTTCTCACTAGCGACATAAGCATAAGCGCAAGCAACATACGCAGACTCAGTACTGCATTTATCACCGAGGTGTGAGAAAAAACAAGCACCGCTAATGAGCAGTACACTACTGAGTCTGCGTATGTTGCTTATGCTTATGTTTATGTCGCTAGTGAGGACCAGGCTTAAACATCATAAATGATTTTTTATAACATATTTATATATATAAAATTCGGAGTACCAGCTAAAGTGATGTCTTGTCGGTGATCTATCTACAAATTACAATTTATCTGTATCTATATCTATATCTATATATATTCCCATTATTTTTATATGGAGCGCACACTTTCAATTTTTCCATTTACCTAGTCATTTGTTGCAAAAAAAGACACACAATTCTTTGTGGATTGACATGAATCCACCGAAATGCCATAGAACATACCTTTATGCGAACTTGATTCTGCCATTCCAAACAAAACAGCAAGCACAACAATGACAATCAGCAAGAAAAAGATCAGAACAGCCAACAGAGCCATTTTGGTTTTGGTGATGCACCACTCTTCCTTACGAGGGCTGATCTCATCTTCCATTAGTTCCGAATTCGCGGCAAATTCTTCTAATGGAACATCCTCGTTGGGTTCATCTTTGGATACCAGAGTCATACTAAACTCAATACGGGTTAAACTAAAAAGTATTACATTTATAGAGTAAAGTACAGATTTTCGTATGAAAGCGAGAGTGCAAATTGAGTCAAATCTTTTTCGCTGGGTCCAAATTAACTAGTAAAATTTCGCAGTCGGCAAGATGTCTTCCAAAGCAACGCAAGAAAAGAACTAAATGATGATGATAATAACATTGAAACTCAAATCCGCCAACCAATCACAGCTAATAGCAAGTGTTTATAAGATCTGTCAGATTTTTATATTTACGGAGCGTGCAATCTTGCTTGCTAGGTACCTGGTGCGGCACACAGGACGATTTTGAATTTCTTACATTTTTTTTCATTTGACACAATATCTGTACTTTTTATTTTTTTATTTTATTATATATATATATATAATAAAATAAAATAATATATATATATACAGTTTCTTTTCTTTTCTTTTCTTTTCTTTTGTATAAACACTGTAGATAGATGAACGCGCTGATATGATCGATAGAGCTAGCCTAAATAATCAATTAAAGTAAATGGCATTCGTAATGGGATCTTTTAAAAGCTCAAACATTCCTTGTGGTTAAGACAATAAAAGAACAAGGCATCGTAAGGTAAAGACTATTTAATCTTAGCTAATTCGGCTCTCTTAACAATTGAACTTGATTGGCTGGCATTACTAGGATGAAATCAAATGATGAAAATCGTAGTCATTCTGCCTTTTGTGGCAACCCATAGCCTCTCTGTTATAGAGCGACGCGTAGAAGTACGGCCACTTTAATGTATTCGCATTAAACGCACATTTTGATGAAAAGCTGTTTGGGTTTACCACCATTTATTTAATAAGGAACAGACCAAAGGCCCAAAGAAATTAATTTTTAAAACACTTATCCCTTGGAGTGAAGAATGAAGCAAAAGCACTCGTACTTCGGGAAGGAAATGGTTCCTTGATGATATCCAAAATAAATAAATAAATAAATAAATAAAAAAGAAATAGAAAAAAAGAAAAAGCTTTCCACTAAAAAGTCCCTCCCTTGCAAAAGTATGCGAATACAATGGCCATACAGGCTTTCTCACGCTGTAAGACTTCATATTTGAACAACATGTTATTCTATTTTATTGGCAAGAAAATCAAATATAAACATTGAATTAACAATCTAGAGCTGCTCAGGCGGGGTGTTGATTAAAAATAATTAAGGTGAGGAGAGTTCTAAAGTATAATATATTTCAATTTCTAATAATTGTGAACATTCAAAGTTAAATCAAAAATGTTAGATGACCGTGTACAAAACTGCCGTCCATTGTAAGCAAATATGGGAAAACTTATTAATTACTAAAAGGTTGCTTTTTAGCCTCAAGCGACTAAACAGCTGAGCAACCCGGTCTACTAGGTCATTCTAATCTACTAGAAACTGTAGATTAGAATGACCCGATTGTTGGAAATCCTAGTGAAACAGGTGCACGAAGAAGGATCATTAACACAAGCTGATTTACAGAGCTCGACCTTCATGACACATGATATTGGTCCCTTCGATAGATAAGTCAAACCCCAAATCATTTGCAAAATGGAGATATAAACCGCGTACGATTAAGAACGGCAAAAACGAGTAGACGACTACTACTGACCGATTAAGCCTTGTTCTTTATCAATGGTTGACCACATAAGGACATGAAAATGAATGAAATTAAGAAAACACGTATTGTCATGTGTACAAGAACCTGTTGTGCTTCTTATTTTAGTTGAGGTGAAAATGTTTTATCTCAAGTTTTAAAAATCTATTTTGAGAAGAAGCCAGAAGAAATACACACTAACTCGTGACTAAAAATGAACAAGCTGATTTGTTGTACAGCCATGGATTTTCTTTATATAACGCCAACGCTCTCATTGGCTAGAAGATGACCACGTGGTCTAACGAGTCTAATTAGTAAAAATCTACTAGTATCCCAATGCAAATCCTGCGCTGTGCTTGGCTATTCTACTCAAAGACGTGTTTTAAAGAACTTACGAATGAAGATATCGAAGAATTAATACAAAATGTTACTCCAGAGAAACAAAACTAGATTTTTACTAAAACAATTAGATTACTCGTTCTCGTTTTCTCTCGGCTTACAAGTAGCACGTGAAAAGAAAAGGTACAAGAACACAACCCACTCCACGTGATCAGAACGTGATAAATACGGTTGCGTGATATTTTGCACGAACCAGAAAAATTAAGAAAGCCGATGAAAACCTCTTCAGAATCAAAAGTCCAGAACTTTGTTAACTTTTCGTTTACGTACTGATTTTTACGTACTGATCGTTTGTGAATCTTTATCATAGCTCCTGGGAAACAAAAGAATAATTACAATTATTTCGTTGTTTCCCGGAAACCTCGGTTTAGTTCTTATTGTGCGTGATCACTGAACCAAAATATCAAAAGTGGGCTATTAGCTAACGGTAGGGTCGGACCTACTCGGAAGATCTGTTGTGATTGGAGAAACAAAACAATCAATCTCATTGTCTGCTCTTTCTATTGTTTTATTTTCTATTGTTTTATCGTGAGGGTAGCAATCCAATAGGATTAAATCTTACAAGAGGTACGAGTCGACCCTTAGCTAATATCGTACGGTCAGTAGATGTACAGGAAAACAAGCATGCAAAGTGACTCTGAATACAGACTACGATGGATTAGAATTTATGAATAAAAAATGTTTTGCCATAGCAATAGGAAACAATGTATGTATCTATAGCATCAATCGTTAAAAAGAAAGTTTACAAAACATGCCGGTCGTGGTTGCCAAACTGGTACGTCATTACGTCACTTGTTTTGAGCCGATCCAAGAGATCTTTCATAATTTAAAGGACGAAGACAAATGCCTACTCAAGAAACCCCCTGTGTTTAAGTTCTTCAATCCTTGTTTTTGTGTTGGGTTTTATAATTTGTCGTTTAACAAATGGACAATTAGAATCTCGTCTCACCATTTGTGTAAAGGTTTCTCTGATCTCCTTATCTTTCTCTTGCTTGTAACAAGGGAGTGTTGGGGTAAAAATTATGACATTATTTGGATTATATAGAAATGTCCTGTTTAACCAGCCTGCTTCGAAACAATCAAAAACACTT
This sequence comes from Stichodactyla mertensii, assembly GCA_011800005.2. Lineage (NCBI taxonomy): Eukaryota > Metazoa > Cnidaria > Anthozoa > Actiniaria > Stichodactylidae > Stichodactyla > Stichodactyla mertensii. The sequence goes on from JAAAQI020137516.1 coordinate 5,880, forward strand.
CCTTGTTCTGCCGGTCCACCCTGCTCTCTAGCAAGTTTGGATGTCTTACATAATCAACAGGCAAAATGTGAAGTCTAACGGAAAAAAGAAGAAGAAGGAAAAGATGAAATCAGAGATCAGAAATCACGGCAACATGTCTTCCAACCGCGCCTCGAGCGTGCGCAGTGTAACGCGCATACTCATTAGATATGGCTAAGGAATATAAAAGAATGAGGGGGAATTTTTTTTTTTTTTTTTTTTTTTTTTTTTAATTCTTTCGTGTGTGTGTGTATCCGTCACCTAACAGGCATTTTTCCCACCGCTAGAACTACTTTCTAATCACATAAAATGTAAAAACAAAATCATTCTAGCCAGTGCCCTTTTGAGATCAAATGACTTCACAAAATTGATATGATATATCATACAAGATTTCTAAAATTGCACTTACCTCTACACCGGACAGAAAAGAGAACAACAAGAAATGCGCAATCAGTAGCTAAGCTTTATATTAATGTCGACGCGATCGATAAAATAAAAGATGTTGTACATGTTTGGGTTAAGTCATCAACCTAATCATAACCTTGATAACGGTCTTATAAAAGTTTATTCATATCTATAAAACATACAAAACAGTTACAGAAACAATAACCTATAAAATCCTTATTTTCATGTGAGGTGATGTGAGGTATATTCCCAATCCCTGTATCTACTAAGTTCACAAGTCGTCGTCATTCTTTTTTGCTCTCATGCTAATGGTGTGGTCATTTGGTTGTTTTTCTTGAGAAGCTGTTCTAGCGTACTTTCAATGTTCTTTCCGTTCTTTTTTAGCCACTGTACGCGCTTTTTGATTCCTGCTTCCACGGAAGGCAAGAAAGAAGGTTTAAGTCGTAACTCTCTCTTGAATCTTTGAACCTTAACAATAAATGATGCAAATTGTTAAAAAACAAAACGGAAAAACTGATATCCACCAGCATGTTTGTGGAATGGATGATACCAAAGGTATTATTCTCCTTTCTTTTTAACAGTCAAAAGCATGCATTGACATTGATTGTGACCATGCAATTCATGATTCCGAACTTCCCTAGTTACTGTTGCTACGCCCAAAAGCCAAAAGAAGTCATCTAGAAAATTGCACCTAAGATTGTGATCGCAAACAGATTTGTGCATTCTTTAAATATTTGAAAATCAAATTCAAGTAACGCAAGAAACCTTTGTGAAAACAGGCAATTTATGATGCTGTTTGTGGGACAAGATGTATTCCTATTCTCACTGAATAATTCATTAGCATGGGGCAGTATAAATAGACCTTTTTCATACCGCGCGAATGAATGGGCACTGGAGGTATGAGAGACGTTATCTTAGAAAAGAAAGCCTCTCGAATCCGTCTTTTTTCCTTGATAAATGCTTCTGAGCAGCTTTTAATTGTTTAGGAGCATTCATCAAGGAAAAAAAGACGTATTCGAAAAGCTTTCTTTTCTAAGATAACGTCTCTCATATCTCTAGTGTCCATTCCTCCGTGCGGTATGAAAAAGGTCTAGTAACCCTCCATATATCCCTTGGTGCACTTTGGCGTTCGGAGCTTCAGAACCGGAATTTTGCCCCATCCACCCACCCCCAGGGCTGGTAGCGGTGGTGGTCAGGCTCTTCTTCCTCGCTGTCTACCTCGTATCATTAGCAGTCGCGGATCTCGCCCATAACTTAATCTCTGCGACGTGCTAATGATTATTCAGTGAGGATATATTACACTTCCAAGTGCTACAGTGATTGGTTGGCTATTGTTTGAGGCGGAACCATGTAAGGACCACAGATTTTGCTCATTAAATTTCATAAAACCTCAGGACAATAGACCAAATCCACGTGGGCGAAATGCTTTCCCATTTCAGACCACGTGTCATTCACTTGAGTATTGTTTCTTTGTTTCTCAGTAGCGCTTGAGATGAACACTGATTAATATGGATGAGCTATACACAAAAATCGTAACCTCAATTAATTGACATGTCGTCTGAAATGGGACAACATTGCTCCCAGGTGGATTTGGTCTATTGTCACTTACCTCAGACAAACCAAAGGGAGTGTTAAAGTTCTCCGCAATAGTAGACACCAGTTTCATGTATGTTAAAGCGACACCTTTGTACCTGAAAGAACACAGAAAACGTTCATGTGATCGACAACAAACCACCAATCTTTAGTTTAACGAATTTTAAACCATCGCGATCTCAAGCTTTAGACTTCGGTCGTTATCCTTGCCTTTTAATCATATTTTCATGCAACACAGGGAGTTATACTGTAATAGACCTTTTACCAAAATGGCGGCCGCAAATTCGAATGAGTAAATTTAACTGAGTGAAAAATTAACACCAGCACTAGAAAGAGTACCTCAACTATAGTAACCCTCCAAAGATTCATTAAGTTAGGTGTTATAGCGGCCAAGAAAACATTTTTCAAAAATTGTCAAATGTACAGAGAAATGTATGTCTGGGGTATGGCGGAGGAGGAAAAAAAGTTTTACGACAAAAATCCACTGTGCTGCTCAGTGAGCTCAGCTAAAAATAATTCCTTTTTTCTTGGGAGTAAATCGCACTCACCTTTTGACAAGTCGTAACCAGTTAGCACGGACAAAGCTCCAGGCCAACTGGCTGCCAAACGGGTTGTACTTAGTGACGTAAACTAGCACCCGGATGTCCTCTTTGTCGAATTTTCGAAACAACAGCGCATACGACAAATACCTTCAATAAAAATACAAAGATGTATTTCGTATCCATCTGTTTATTTATTCCATTTTGTTTTACTAAAGTTAAACAAGGTTTGATTATAGTTATAAAGATTTTGTTGCAGTAAGGTGCATTCATAATTTTTGGACTATACGATACATCGCTAGGCACGAGCGCGAGCTCGGACTAGTCTGTTTTTGTTCTATGTTTTCAATTTCGTCCTCGTGTAACCAACGATCATTATACTGATGAAGACTCAAGGGAGAATCTAAACGTCTGTAATTTGTTGAACCAAAAGGTCAGAGAAAAGTAAAACTATTTCAAAATTAAGGTTTGAATTATGACCACATGAAAAGTGACGCTATACAAATCGTATTGGATGGCAAAAATCGAAAAATAAAGTTGTTAAATTCATTGACTTAAGTTAAACAGATTCTATTACCTTGTCACCGAGCATTGCTGCCAGCACGTGGTGTCCAAAATCTTTTTTACAACTTTTTTTATTTTATTGTTAATTAGCAATAGTCGACCTCTTTAGCTTCGTTGTTTGTTTAGCCATTTCAGACCACGTGATGTCACTCTTGGGAGTTGTTTCTTTCATATGTTAATACTTTAACATGTCCATCATAAAAGAACCATTCCCAAGAGAATGTCACGTGGTCTGAAATGGGCAATTTGCATACGAAGCTAAAGAGGTCTATTGGTGCCCTGTGCGTGGCATTGACTTTTTTTCTTCCATCTTTTTCCTTTTCATGTTTTATAGAAGAGTGTTTGTTCTCTTGTTTTATAAACATGATCAGCATTTACTGGCACTAATAGTTTTGTTTTCATGACAATCAAACAGTTTGCATAAATATATATAGAGAAAAAGAATTTCATCAAAATAACAATATTATTTTGTTGTACCTTTCTATAATCCAGGCTTCTTTTGAAGCTGTCAATCCAAACAAAATTCTTCTTTTATTAGATTTGTCTTGTGTTTTGTTGTATTGGTTGTAAAGAAAATCCCATTCTTCAACACCTCCATGAGCAATTCCATAGTAGTAGAACTGACTTCGAAAGTTGGGAGGAATACTAAAAAAAAAAACATAATAAAAAATAAATGAAGGAATGAAGGGGGGGGGGGGATGAAAGGCTTCCATTTGGATAATATTTTCGATTTTTATATTAAGCCCATTTTGGGGAATTTTGGAGGTAAATGTGACAGCTAACAGCTAGAAAGGTTATTACTTTCTTTCTCAGAACCCTAAAGTTTCTCAACAAGTTTGATGTGAGGTTTACTATAGGACGCGCTGATAAGAAACAATTTGCTAAGCAGGACGTGCTGAGCCGCCCACCAAGGCATCAAGATTTTTGTCCCCTAGTTGCGGGGTTATGCTGAGATAACTGTTTTTAATTTGCTAAACAAATGCTGTTGCTGGGATTAATCTTGGGGTAGCGTGGAGCAGGAACAGAAAAGAAGGGAAAGGGAAAGGAAGAGAAAAGAAAAGAAAAGAAAAGAAAAGAAAAGAAA
>JAAAQI020137527.1:0-12556 GCA_011800005.2 Stichodactyla mertensii
ATTGGTCTCACTAAAGCATCAAAAAGTTTCATTGTGAGACGGGGGTCATAATTGAAAAAGGGACCCATTTCTTTTTTAAGTTTAAAGAGTGCTTTCAATGCTGATTTCTTTAGTTCCTGTTTGGCGGTTGTGAAATTACCGAAAGCACTGAAGGTTAGGCCAAGGTATTTGTAGAGCCAAACATTTTCTATGATACTATCTTTGTAATGAAAGAAATAATTATTGAGTTTTTTTCCCGCATTGTTGAAGATCAGGACTTTAGTTTTTTCAATATTAACTGTTAGCCCGTTATCATCTGCAAATAATTTCAGTCTATTTAGAAGACTTTGAAGATCAGAGGCAGTCTTTCCAAATAAAACTAAATCATCAGCATATATAAGGGTATTCAGTCGTACATCACCCAAATTGATAGGATTAGAAGTACTTGCTTGATTTAAGGAGGACAGCAAATCGCTTAAAAATAAGTTAAATAAAGTTGGGCTAAGCATGCAACCCTGTTTCACACCTTTATGGCACGGGAAGGATTCTGTATAAGGAGACCGTCCACTTTGATCGCGGAACGATCGTCTTCATACATTGATTTGATAATTGCTAAAATTGGTCCTTAATTCCTACTTTCTCGATTTTAGCAAAGAGTAATTGTTATCAGCTGATGGGGGGATTTCAAATTTTTTTGGACATCGAGGGGGAGGGGGAATGATTTAAGCCTACCCTGGGGGATACATGATTCTTTTCTTATTACAAGGGGGATCTTTAAATTTTCCTAATTAATTTCCTAAAAATTTCACGATCCCCGCTCAGCCAACATAATGAATACAGTCTAAACATCGCTCTGTGCGTTTCTCTGTACTTTGTGATCAAAATATCCGCTACTATCATACTGAGCGTTGAAAAAAGAAACGAAAAATAAATTCTAAAACTAGTAGTGTACTTAATTAAAGTCTGGCAGACGACCGTTGGGCTTCACAGAAATTTACCAATTAATTTAGAAGTTATTTACCAAGAAGGGTATGTAGTTCAGTGTTGAGTAGAGGACGTCACAGATGTTCGTTAAAAATTCGTTAAAATATAATGCTTCCCACTGGAATATCAAGAAAAGGTTTTAACCAGTGATTATTAAGAAGCTAAAAGTTTTCTTCTTTACCTGCAGAATGCACCGGAGAAATCTTGCCTACTTTCATACGCCAGCTGCTTAAACTATTCAGGAAAGAGGTTACCGAAACACGAATAGAAGATGGTGCTCTAACGGGGCAGCTGGATGGTAAGTAATGCATATTAACAGCCCGCAGAAAGCTTTTAGTTTGCATATGAAGGAATCACTGTCCATGGTTCATGCTGAGGGAATTTTTGGAGCACTTTTCGGGACACTTTGTCTTGAAATGGGATGTATGGAAGGAATCAAACAATTGTGCAAGCACTGGGGAAATACTTAAGTTAATGACTTTATCTTCAAATCGGATGGATTGGATAAATAAATTTTAGCTAAAGTGGAATTGTACTGCTCAAGAGGCAGTTATACTCTGTCGTGACCTAATTCTGAATAGCCCTCTTTATTTTGGGTGTAATGTTTTCTCATTTAAGATCATGTGTCATTCCCTTGGGGTTCTATTTCTTTGTTTTTACAAAACGCCTGAAAAGATACGTTACTATGTTTGAACCTAAAACAAAGAATGTTATTCCCAAGACGAGGATGACTCGTGGTCTGAAATAGGAAAATGCCCCAAGTAAAGACATCTATTAGTATAACACTTAAACCACAGATGGATGTGTATGCCACTCCTAACAAACTCCGTACATTTTTATGTACTGGTGCAACTACTTACAGTATATTCTTTTTCTAGATTCAATGATAAGAATCCAGCGGCGAGCTCGCTCAGGTAACCTTGGAGCCTGGGGTGCATTCTTATCTGATAATCAAGTCCTTGCATGGAAATTTCATCAACTAGACACCAACAAAAACCGGGTTATTACGAGTGCTGAATACTTTATTCCAGTCATGAGGAGGATGCTTGGCAAGATCAAACGAGGAAGAAAATGTAGCAGAAAGCTTTTAAGTGAATGTGATTTTGACAATAATGGAGGGTTGTCCTTGGACGAGTGGAGTTATTGCTTACGAGTGGGTTTTAACAGGTTAATGAGGTAATGAGGGGCAAGAAGCCACTTTCCAAGTCATAGCCTTTAGACTGTCCAAGCAATGATATAGTACGTGTGTACACAGATGCACAAACATTTGAGACATCTCTATGTACTATTTCCTTATCCCAGAGCCACTGTCTCGTTTAATTCATTACTGTGGTTTTACATATTCTGCGAACTCGGACATTCCAACGGCTAGTTGTGAAATGGTTTTTTCACTGCCATCAATCAAAACTAATTAATCAGTACCTTTGGGGTTTTCAATTGACGGCAGCGAAAAAGCCATTTTACAATTAGCCGTTGGAATGTCTGATAGTTTGCAGAACCGCAGTAAATCGTGAATTAAGGCTTTTATGGCTTTTGGCTTTTTTTAAGGCTTTAGACCATTCATGCTTTGCAAGGACTTGAACTTTAACCTGAGAAAAGGATTTTGAAATCTTGCAATTTCTCAGTCATTTAAGTCTCAATTCAAAAAGTTTTAAAAAACACCAATCTTTATGGGGAAGACATATTTATTTGAAAAATCCTCATAATTGCAAAGTTCTCCTGAGATTCAAGTCCTTCTCAATCTTAGAAAAAATTGACTGCACAGATTAATTTTTATTTTGCCTCTATTTGTCCATGCCAAAAGGTACACGTAGGCTAAGCACCTCTAAATTTACAGGTGCAAGTTTTAAAATCTTCATAAACTGATTCATTACAGTAACAAAGCTGGTAGTGCTTTGCTGCAAAATAAAAGGTGCTGTACCAAATTTGTGTGTCACCTTTTTTGCACAGGTAAATGGGGTGGGATCTTGTATTTCGTCACATAAAAACTTACACTGTATATCTTTAGAGCTTGCATTTGATAGACATAGAGCAATTATGTCATATGACTGACTCAGTGCTTAATATTACTAAAAACCAGTTATTGTACAAGGATAAATATATGACTTGGAAAATGGCTCTGGGCTGTCTCAGCTCTTGATTACTGGTCCATCATAAACTTGCGTGTCCTCTTGACATCCAACAAGGTCATGTGGCTGCAAGAGCAAACAAAAGCTGCTCTTTGCATGGCATATACAAAATGTGTAGCAAAAAGTATAAGCAAGATGACAAGGTTGTTCACAGTTTCATGGAACAAAATGTGACAAAAAGGATAGACTTCAATACTTTTGAACCATTTTCTTTGAATAATTTATACATGAAGCCAAGCCAAAACAAATACAAAAAAACTACCCTGTAAGCATAGGTCATTTTTCTTTCCCTTACTAAGGCTAAGTGAACAAATGGCAGAAAAAGCCTCTTGTAGCAGGGCAAAAAAAACAAACAAAAAAAAAACAAACAAAACAAAAAAAAAACAAAAACAAGACAAAACAAAGTAAAGCAAATGAGCTCTTTGACATACAGTAGTGCTGATTTGAAGAAGTCACTTGTTGATTCTAAAGATTTAAAGATATAAAATTACATATTATTATGTGTACTTTAAATATCATTTAATTTTGACAAATCAAAATCCAATTTATTTTGAAACATTATCAACCAGAAATGGTTGTATTAATGATATCAGACTTACCGGTAATACAGGGATAATTACAAAGTAGATTAAATACAATTATTGTACAGCTAAAAAGTTCCAAATTAAAAAAACCCTTGTATTATTTATTATGTGCAAGTGCTTTATTGGGAAACCATCCTGTCTTTGCCTAAGGTCTTCATTTTATGGCGTGAGGCATTAAACAGTCTTTGAGATTAAAGGGAGATCTCAGTACTTTCCAAGCTGGTTTTTTTAATTATTTTTTTTTCACAAAGGTTTCTCTCATTACTTAAATTTGATTCTCATATTTCTATAGAATGTTAAAAATCCTAACAAAAAGTTCAAATCTGTTTGCAATCAGAATCTCAGGTGTGCAGTTCTCTAGCTGACTTCATTTGGCTTGTGGGACATAGCGACAGCTAGTAACTATGGAGTTTCAGAACCATGTATGATTGAGACTGTACAAGTTAATACCATACATGTTATTAACTTTAATTTCATGAACTTTTATCACTGAAGTGCTCATCCTCAATGGTACTCAAGCATATACACTATTTTTAAAAAACTAAATAAATGAGGATCACTTTATCAGGTATAAAGTTCATGTAATACTACTCCAGTTTCGAGTTCTCTGTTGCTCAGGGTTTTGCCTTGTTTTTGTGTAGAACATTCATGTGTTACAGTCAAGGTCTGTGGAATTTCAAAGAGTTTGTATTGTTGTAGTTGTTTATTCTTTGTTTTATCGTTGGTATTTATGAATATTTTGACACTGAAATGAGGCTAACCCTGCAAAAGTGAGTACAGCGGTATTTTGAGAATTTGAAAAAGGTCTATGTGCATCTCAACATCAGCTTAGCACACTTTTAAAATATAGTCTACTATACAATTTTTAAACTTAAGTTTAGATATTTTCACTGTCATTTGAAACTTCTTCAACTTGTTGGAGGGTGCTGCTTGCTGGCTGAGCATGAAGTGCCATGAGCAACTCAAGCTGTTTGCGAACACCATTAGACCTACCATTGCAAAACAGTCAAAATCAAAAACAAAAACAAACTACTTTAACTTACAATATACAGTACATGTAAAGTACATAATCATAGTTCCAGCTGCAATTCCTCATTTCTATATGGTCCGAGGGTCTTAGAAGGAGCTTATTCTGGTGCATTTTTCGTAGGAAACCACTGGGGTAGGAAGAGATGAGGGTATGAGACAACTGCCAAGATAAACTCTACATGTACATGTATTACTGAAAGTCAATAGGACTCAAGTGCTAGTACAGGTACCCCACTATAGCTAGCTACAGGCAAGCTCCATTCATGAAAAGCTTCACAAAAGGACCAGAGTACTTATGAACTTTGTTATTTTCCTATCAAATATTTAATTCTGGAGTCCGTTTTTATTTTCTTCTATATTAATATATTTCATTCTTTCTCTTTAATGATGCTGTATTACACATTGAAAGGTTTATAGATCAATTTCATCATATTTCATTGTGTTTTATACTATCTCAGTGTTCTGTTACTTAAGATATTCACAAAATCTTGTTTACTTTGAATTCTGGAGTCTTCTACTTTATTAATGAAAGTTCAGAGAGAACAAAATCAATTCAATTTTTGAATAATGAAATCATTAGCAGAGTTAAAACCATTTGAAAATAACTCAGCTGATAGAATTTTAATTAATATCTTGAACAATAAATTGATAAATACATGTATATACAGTATTTTCAACACTGCATAAGATACCTCTTCTTTTAGCAAATTAGGAAACAACTTCACAAACCTTGCTCTTTCCTTAGATTCAGCATAGGCCAAGTTGGCTTGCCGACTTGTCTCTTCAACATGAGCCTTGTATTTTTGATGTCCGAAACTAGAAAAAATTCATGATTCAAATTGAGGAATGTGTTATCAAAACCTAATCTCAAAAATAAAATATGAATTTCAAATAATGAGGTAGATGCCCTGGGGGTGGGATACTCCCTCCCTTCAAGTGGTAAGGGTCATCAGCTGTCAGCTGTTTTGAAAATAACCCAAAAAAAGGTATGCATAAATTAAGAGAGCTGCTGAAGCCATGTTAATTTCAGTCCCTTAAAGGTGCTGCACATTTTTTATCATTTTTTATGGTGAACAATCTACACCATACAGTAAGTGGTTGGTAAATAGTAAGTGGTCGGTAAGTGGATGGGTAAGGTAACGGTAAGTGGTAGTTAAAATATGATTGGTAAAATATGATTGGTAAGGTAACGGTAAGTGGTCAGTAAAGTAATGGTAAGGTGATGGTAAGATAAGGGTAAGATAATGATAAGGTAATTTGAGTTTAATTCAGCTTTATTAGGTCAATTTTTCATTGTAAAGAAAGAAGACAGTTTTGAAGATGCAGAACAGCAGTATAAGCACTAAGGTCTGACTTTTATCAATTTGGTGGCTCTGAAATGAGCTAGTTGGTTTTGTTGCTTTTGTCAATCAATAACCAGCAGTGATGTCTCCCGTTGTCAAGGATGAACTCAGAGGACAAACAGTCACTCAGTTCACAGTATTTAAATGCAAAATCTTCAGATGTCGGTGCTCTTTTGTGCTACATGGCTAATAAGGGTTGATTGTCCGGATATTTTGACAAAATAGATCATAAAGAGTTGAAGGATCGATTTGGAAAAGATATCTTATATTTTGGGAAATAATAAGACTGGGTTTTGCTAGTAAGTCAGTCAGTCTTTATTAACAACAAATTACAAATACAGTGTAATGTAACATGTTCTAGGTATTTTTACGACTCACAATTAGCCAAATTTTAAATAAAATACCTGTCTTAGAGTGTTTGTCTCTGGACGGTAAGTGGTCAGTAAAGTAACTATAAGGTAACGGTAAGGTAATATACTGTAAGTGGTGGGTAAGGTAATGGTTAGTGGTTGGTTAACAGTGTTGCTGATCACTTAACTGTATGGTGCAGATTGTTCACCAACAGCAAACAAAAATTTACCTAAAAGGTATGGAGTCATGTTACTCAACTAATTAAATTGTTAGTGGGAATCCCTAAAAGGCTCACACATGATCAAATATTTCAACCATAAAAGGACTGTCGATCACCCCTATCACTGGGACAAAGGGCGTAACCCTGCCCCAGAGGTAGATGCTTACTTGATGACAATGTAGTGTACTACAGCTCCACTAAACATAAACAGCAGGACTCCAGCTACCACATATTTGTTATAAGGATTTTTCAAAGGGGTTTGTCTTAGTGGTGGCCGATGAAACTTATTTGATTCATGCCATCTGAATGATAACAAAAATGATTAATTAAATTGATTTATAAAGAAAAATATTGATTTATAAAGAGAAATACTGCAAGCTACATGTAGTGATGGTGACTGGGTGGAGATAGTGGTGTTGGGATTCATGATGATGAAGTTGGTGGTAAAGGTTACTGGGGTGTTGATGGGTTATGAGTTAGTGATGGTGATGTGGTAGTGATGGTGATGGTGATGATGCTGATTATGATGCATTCATAATGTATATGTGATAAAATGAGTAAAGAAGTTTACATAAAATCATTCCATCATAAATACTATGTACTTATTGACTGAGTGAGAGGGCTACAGTGTAGATGGAAAATATTTGGCTCAAGATCATGACCACATGAACCAAGCAACCTGAGGTCAATGCAGAATGACCAAGAGCCAAATATTTTCCTGTCCAGCCTGACCTAAACTCAGTCAATAAGCATTTTATTATCCTTTTCTGGCCTTTTCATGTCTAATCTTAATGCGCATAACCAAAAAGACCTTTTACCAAAATGGTGGCTGCAAATTCAAATGAGTGAAAAATTAAATCCAGCACTAGAAAGAGCACCTTAACTTTAGTAGCCCTGCAAAGATTCATTATGTTAGGTGTCATAGTGGCTGAGAAACCATTTTTCAAAAATTGCCAAATTTACAGAGAAATGTATGTCTGGGGGTATACACTGTATGCCATACCCCCAAACAATATACATTTCTCTGTAAATTTGGCAATTTTCGAAAAATGTTTTCTCAGCCACTATAACACCTAACAATGAATTTTTGTAGGGTTACTAAAGTTGAGGTGCTCTTTCTAGTGCTGGTATTTGTTTCTAATTTTAACTTATTTGAAGTTTGGTAAAAGGTCTATTGGCTAAATTCAAGCATGCATGTGTCCCAGTCTGGATATAGGTTTTCCAGACCACCTCAAAAAATCTGTACGATCCAACTAACTAGATTTTTGCCAGTGCTTTCATAGGAATGTGCTTGCCAGTCCATGTGGGTTATGATAAATGAATAGCATAAACAAAATACCTGTTGTGGTTCCTGTAATAATTAGAGATATTGTTTCTGAAAGATCAACAAAATTCAGACATAACCAAATGTTTTTATAAATAGAGACTTAAGCAACCTACATGTAACCATATGCAAGTACACTGTATACATTAGAGCAGATTTCGTATGACTGTGAAAAAGTCGGGGCACGAACACGGCGCGGACACAGGCGGGCGCAGCAAGGAACTTTGGAGTTCTAGAAAACATCACGGTCGCGGCAAGGCACGCTTACGGCACTGACCGTGCCACGACCTTTTCACAGTCATACGAAATCTGCTCTAACTACAGGTACAACAATGCACTGATACTTGGTCCCAAATGGGCATTCATACCTGGTCCCAAATGGGCTTCCGTGTGAATATGTGTAGGTACTTGATGATGCTGCGTAACTATTATTCAGTTTCATATCATAGTTTCTTCTGCTGGTTGGATTGCTGAGAGTGCTGTATGCTGCACTGACCTAGGTCAACAATCCAAAAAATTAAATTGTTATTGTTAAGTTGAATACTGAAATACAAAATACATGTACAGTCATTGTAGCCACTGTAAATATAATGCGTCACCACTGTTGACTTCTAAAGGGGCCAGTACTGAAAGGCACCTATAACACTGGTGGCCTCTTTAGAGCCCAAGTCATTAGTATTTCAGTACATCCTGTTTGAAGTAATACTGCTCTGTCAGTTTGCATCCCCTTTACTTGTAATCAGGCTAAAAAGACAAGGAATTTTGTATTGACCAAAATAAAAAATTTCTTTATACTAAAGTGTATTCTACCATATTTTTGGTAAAACTTCAAAATCAGCAGCTGGTGTTTTGGGTACCATTACAGTCAACGAACTTCACGCATGAACACAAAACATGAATATTTGAAATAATATTTGAATATTCAAAACAATAATTGAATCTTCGTTTGATTATTCGATTATTGAAATGAAGAATTGAATATTTTTTTAAAGTTTTCATTATATAATCCAAGAATGGAATATTTATTTTATGCTTGGATTAATAGTTTACCGTTTTAAGTTAATGTTATTGCCATCGGCTTCCAGTGTTGAGCTACACAGCACTTTTTAGTTTTATTCTTTGTTCTTACTTTCGACTGACTGGCATTCCTTTGCATACAAAAACAAAAATGTGCCGCTAAGAATTCTCCAGACTTCCTCTAGGATATCATTTCGGACGTCGCCGATTACCTTTGGAAGATATTTGTTTGCATTTCTCCCCACATTGTAGGCATTCTGAATGTCTTTTGCATGTATTTTAAAAGTAGAGCCTAGGTCTGCTTAGTGCTATATCTCATGGCGACACAAAAATACCAAAGGCCAGCATTCCAGTATGCAAGCAAAGTAATGCAGACAGTCTTTCGATACTATCTTTAGTAACAAAACCCTAAGCCTGGGATTTTTCTACAAGTCAAGTGCTAGTATATCACTGCACTGAAAAAAAAAAAATTAAGTAAGAATTTGCGTATTCAATGATTAGAAACAAGAATTCAAATCTAGATATATATATATATTAATATTTATTTTAATCTTCGAATATTCATTTGAATCTTCGTAGAATCATACAAAATGTGTTCATGCGTGAAGTTCGTTGACTGTAAGTTTCCAATGAGTGGTGGTGAAAAGGTTAATGATTATTTTATACCTTGACAAATGCTTGATGTAGTTCTGGGTCTAAAGGATTGACATCTGGGTGAAGCTGTCAAAAATAAAGATTACATTCTTCAATATCAAAATTTGTCACACCAATGTTAACCTTTGTCTGTTGTTTATAGTTACAATTGAAACCCAGTTCAAAACCTCAATACATGCCACATGCTTTTGGTGAACCTCAAATGTGACTTACTTCTTTAGATTTGCTAATAAATGCCTTTTTGATTTCAGAAGCTGTTGCATTTTCAGGTACTCCCAATTCTTCATAATGGGATTTGGCTGCCTTTCCACTGCAAAGAAGGCAATTAATAATATTAAGAAAATTAATAATAAATCACTAATACTTCATAATCACAGGGAAAAATTTCAAAAAACCATAATTGATATAAGTACGTTTTTTTAGCAATTCCCATTAAAAAAACATTGATGGAAAAACAGAACACTTCCCATTTATGGTATTTATAATAGAAACATGAATGGTTACTTGAATGGTTATTACATAATTCCCATTCAGAAAATATGAATGGTAAAGCTATAAAGTCCATTAATGTATTTGAATGTTTATTGCACAATTTCCATCAAGAAAACATTAATGGTAAGTTGATGGTTCCATGAATCATGGTATTTGAATGGTTATTGTACAATTTCCATCCAGGAAACATTAATGGTAAGTTAATGGATTCCATGGTCATTTTGAATGGTTTTAGAAGAAAAACCATTCAATGTTTATATTTTCTGTAAACCATTATTGGATACATGGAAATCATAATGGTTTAAGTTCAATTCTCATGAATGTAATCAAATAAACATTGATGTTATTTTGAAAGACACATTCATGATTTTTTGCCTTAATGGAAATTTGCTAATACCCATTATGGTTTTTTGAAATTTTTCTCTGTGAATAAAGAAAAACTCTTAATTTCCTGACCAGAAGATTTTCTCCTATGGAACTTAATTCTGCGGCTTAATGTTATTTTTCTCTTTATTCTTTCTATATCTATATACACACCAAACACATTCACTTTACATTCATTTCTGATATATATGCCTACCCTAATTACGGTGTTCAGCTTACCCATAGAGAAATATAATGCCCTGGGATCCCTTACGTTTGCCACATACATTATATTGTCCGGCTGCGTTTCTAGCGTGGTTGGTCCTTGTGGTGTAGTGGTTAACACATTGGACTTGTGAACCAAAGATGTGGGGTTCGATTCCCACCAGGGGCTTAATGTTATTTTTCTCTTTATCCTTTTAATTATGGAATAGACAATTTGTTGCATGTGCAAGTAAGTTAACATTTTGAGCTTATTCTGGGGAAACAAAATGGCAACAAACTTGCAATCACAAGCCCTGGTGAGTTGCTATTGTCAAATGTTTTGCACTACATTTATGTAATTCGACACCCTACAAGCAGAGATAATTTTTCTTCCCTTCTGTATAAGGCTGTGTGATTGAGGAGCAGTTTGACCTACATGTACATTCAAAGCAAAAGGTAGAAAATATAACCTCTGCAAGTAGCCTGGGAAGTAAATCTAAAGTCATAAATACATGTAGACATGTCAGACTATTGCAAACTAACAATCTTAAGATGGTAGGGGTTGACTTGATGTACCATCATATGGGCTGGAACTTTAACTGAACACTTGCATGGGGAAAATTTGAAAACTTTAAATCCTGCCCATAAGTTAACTGCATCTGAAGTATGCACCGTATAGACAAATTTTCAGCAGGGTGGGAAAATGATTGAAAAAATTGGGAAAAATCCTTGACACAGGCCTGGCCTCCCTCCACTGGCTTAACATTGATAGGTGCATTACTAACCTGTAAGAATGTGAAAATACTGCTAAGGGACACTGTTGGTGAACAGTGAATGGATGGAAGTTTAACCCCAGAAAATTCGTCGCAAATGGTAGCATGGTAAGCTACTGTCTCTTTCTGCGAGGAAAAAACTCATTAAAATCTAAGAATAAAAAGCTGAAATTGGGTTTCACTTCCATAAAGGTTAACTAGGAAGTAAAAATACAAAAATAGGGGCTAATATTCAAATGGATGAGTGCTCAAACAAAGGTTGGTCGTCATACACGTTATCTTTACATATTTGTAAACAAGAAAAAATATTGCATAACAGTCTGCTACTAGATTGACAATAACTGGTTATAAGGAAGACAAAAAAGAGCTTTATCTAACTAAAAATGCCGGCAATCTCTTTGGGGTTGTTCAGTATTTATCATTCGATTAAATATCTTAAAATTCGTAAAGCATTAGGAAACCCAAGTTAACTAGAATATAGAATGAACACTCATCTGTAAGATAAGCTTACATGTAATTTTCTTTTGAAAAAGTGATCGTATTGTTTTACCAATTATTTTCAGAATTTAACTGTTATACGACTTTCAGAATATTAGATAAAGGTAGCACCATAACCAGTTAATCACATTTTGTGCAACAACCACTGCCTAAAGGAGGAATTGGGCAATAAAGTGGTCAACTTACTCTCTTATCATCCTTCACTGTCCGCCATTTTGGAAACAGTAATTATACATCCTGGGCCTGGGAGCCAGTCTTGGACCTTTCCATTCCATTCCAATTCCCTAGCCTCCCCTCCCCCCTCTCCCCACGGTAGTAGATTGGTGGGTGAAATTTTTTAGAATTTTCATAGCAAGCAGATTGGCGATATTCAACAAAATTCAATGTCACTGAATCGATTTATCCAACTCAGAAGACTAATACTGAATATGTGGACCGCGTAGCACTGTGGAATACACGAACTAGAAATAATGGAAAGTTATAGTGCTTGGAAATGAGGTTATTCCGGGCGAAATTAATTAATATTAATATTAACTTTTCCGAATTTATTTCCAAGGGTTTTTCGCCCGGAATAACCTCATTTCCAAGCACTATAACTTTCCATTATTTCTA
>JAAAQI020137538.1:0-12555 GCA_011800005.2 Stichodactyla mertensii
AGCTCGGCCGAAGCCTAAAGGGAGAGGTTAGTCGGCCCCTAGACCATGGAAGATTAACCTCTTGCTGTGATCAGTAATAATCGCTGTCGCTCTCTGAGAACTAGTTGTTCTTTGTCGCATTGTTCCATGTGGGAGGTAAAAGTTAGACATGGGCAGACCATAATGAATACAGAGTATGTGGAGCATTTAGTTTCGTTTACTAAAAAATCGATTTTATAATGCTGAGATGGTTGGTAGCGACAAATCTGCGTTTGTGCCGTTCAATCCGAAAACTCTAATGATTACACATCTTGAAGGACACTATCGCAGTCAAAGGAATGAGTATCACAGCATCATGGAGCTACACGCTGCTTTCTTACGACCCGTAAAGCATTTCGTTTTGCCACATTTGTATCAAATTTGAGGGGCACATTGCATCAACACAATAGTTTTTATGTGCAGTGAAGGATAACAAGCTATTGTATTTAAGCAAAGTGCCCCTCAAAGTCAAGAATAAGAAACCAGTGAATAACGTTTTTGTATAAATGGAAGATAATGAGTAAATAAGCATAGGCTGCGTCGGTGTAACCAGTAAAGGATTCGAGCTTTGACCCTTCGTCGGAGTAAAAGAATAAAGTAAGGACAGGAGTCGGTATAAATAGAAGCGGGAAAGTTAATGAGCCAATCAGAAAGTGAGAGTGTTACAGATTTACATATTAAAGTGCCCCTAATTGTGATAGGACAGTTGATTTTCTTTCTGGTAAGGAATGATCCTTTTTTGTTATAAGGGTTTGAAGTCTTGGTATATAATCATCTGCGTGTTTTTCTAGAAAGTAATTAAAAATCTTTAATCTACAGAAGGCGCTGTTTGAAAAAAAAAGTCAATATGCTACAAAGTCATATGGCCAACTGAGGCTAATGGTTTGAACATGAAATATCATCTGTAATTTACTTTAGCCTGTTTTTGTATTCATAATTAACACCCCGTTGACGTCATCTCATTTGCATTTCTAGATCTTCAACCCTTTATCATTGTGGGTTTCCTGTGTTGATACTACCAGCAGTAGCCTGGGTCCTTAGTGTTATCGGTTGCCAAGTAAAGACGAAAACACTTTGAACACAAAATGACTTGACTCTCCAATTCAACGGATATTTTATTCAATTCCTTCTTTCTTTAAACCTTAATAATGTCCAGACAGGTTCCTTGGCGAAGAAGCTGTCCTGATGTAGTGAGTTATCGCATTGAACAAGCAAACCAAGCCAGAATTTACTTGCTTCGGGAGACAGGACCGACGGGTTTCTTGTTGAAAGAAGATGGCAACGAGAAGAAGTTCAAAGTAATGGAAGACTCTTGGCATTATTTCTGTATTAAAACCAAGCTTTTATTGATTAGATATGCTCATGGGTAAAAAAAAAGAGACTTGAGAGTAACAGCTATACTCTTGTGTTTGTCAGCTCTTCAGGCATTTTCTTTATAAAACATTTTAATCTAAAAACTTAAGCTTACTGTACAATTTGAAGTTAAGACTTATAAAATAACTTCATAAGCCTATTCCATTTTTAAGATTTTGTTTTTGAGCAGTTGAAACTACGTTATACTAGGTATTCACTACAAACCCATGGCTAATCCTTTACTTCACATGTGTACAAGTAAATCAAGAACTTTAGATTATTTAATGTACACTTTAAATTTTCTTGTCTCCTGTAGGTATTTTTAGGTGATCAGCACTCTTGTACTTGTAGTACCTTCATGAAAGAGAGAGAATTATGTATACACATCCTTTGGTGAGTTAAGCTTAATGTTTTTGTAAAATAAGAACTATATAAGGGGAGGTAATGTGGAACTTCACTCTTATCTGGCTAGATATTTTCTTAACATTTTATGTTTGCTGTATGTGGACACTCGACCTGTGTCTCCTTCACATTTTTGAACATTTTCTAAAATGCTTGTACCCCAACATGGCTGCTGTATTCTTGTCTCTTGATCCCCTTTGTAATAATGACAAATATCCTACAGAAAACCTCCATATTGCAATAACTAAAATATATGAAATTCTATTTTAGGGTTTTACTCAAGAAGTTTAGGGTGCCTAAGGAAAATGCAGGTACTGTAATGCTTAATAAATATTTCACTCATTGAAGCAAGTATTTACATTAGATTATACAGTAGAAATCACAACTCACTTGCTATTATTGTAGAGAAGATATTGAGTAAAACATTGAAGTTATGGCAATGTAACTAAATCATGATTTTATGGCTGCAAAAAGCAATGACTTTCACTTTTTTAAAAGTAGAATTTCAGTGACTTTTACACATCTAAAAGTTTAATGTACAATTTTTTTCCTGAATCCTTCTTTGTTCTGGTCTTAATGTTTTTCCTGGCTTTTGATTTTCAGTGATATTTCAGTTGTCTTTAGTGGAAAGAGAGATAAATGAAGTTATTCGAGGGGCATTCCAGCCATCTCAGACCGGAAACAAAGAAGCAAGCCAGATTGTGAACCCATCTGATAATAGAATCAAACTGAAACAGAAAGAAATAACAGATGAAGACGTATGTCCTATATGTCAAGATGAGCTTTTGATGAAATCTGGGGAACCTCTCACTTATTGCAAGTATGTTGTTCATGCACTGTCTTTTTGTCCCATGGAGTGGCTTTTGTATGAGTGGGACACATAAGGATGGCTCATTTGGTTAGTGCGCTGCCTTCTGTGCACATGAGATCCGAGTTCAGTTCCTAGTGACCTGACATCCTTGTTTCAACTTCTTTCCATTCTGTGTAGCTTTCTCTTTTTTTTTTTTTTCATTAGGTCCATGCTAGTATTCAATCTTTCTACAAAACACTGTAAAAAATATTTATCCCTATGAAAAAAAAAAAAACAAAAAACGTTCTTTGCTAAATTTGAAATTTCAAAATTAAATTACCACTTGCAGTCATACCTGTTAAATGGAGTACTGATGGAGAGAGGGGGTAAAGGGTGCACCTTCAAGCTCTTTATGCATGAGCTCCTGGCTTGGGAGAATTGAGCAACCACTCCCCGCATTATTGAAGTAAAATACATACCTTTATGTTTTACCTTTTTATGTATGGTACTGACTTACAGCATGTCACATTATGGTGTGCTGTGACACTGAAATGGCTTCCCATTATCAATCACAGTGAGTAGTAGTTACCACCAGGATAAAGTACGGTAGTGGCTTAGAGTGGTTACAGCTACAAAGTCACCTTATCATTTCCCACTCATTTCCCACTCAAACTAAATCCACTCTGTCACAGTATGAAAGTATTTAGGTAATGTATTTTGAATGGGGCCAATCTACTGCATGTAATGAGATATGTATTTTTTACATTTTAAGGTATGGTTGTGGAAACAGCATTCATGTAAAATGTATGAAAGTCTGGGCAGAACATCAAAGATCTACAGGAGAGAAGATAATGAAGTGTCCTCTGTGTAGGGTAGACTTTGGATCATTTCAGGTGATTATGAACTCTCTCATATGAGACATTTAAAACAGTAATCTCTACCTCATAGATTCTTGACACCACAAATGGTACTAAACTCCCAATTTCAACCCTTTAATGTATCATTTGGTCCCACCCACTTCACATGGGAGCCCCACTGAGTTTAAAAGAAGTACATGCTCAGTAGAAGCAATCAGAGTAGGTTTCATGAAACAAGCTAAATAATGTCTGCATTTTTTTTATTGAAGGAGATCCAAGATGAGTTCAACAAATCTTCCAGAAAGAAAACAAGATCTGAACGACAAGATATACACCTTGGTGCTACCTGCCATAAGTGCAGAATGTGTCCTATATCAGGAAAGTGTTACAGGTATGTAATCTATATAGAACATAAATTCATTCAGTGATTGACAGTGAACAGCTGGACTACCAATGTTGAGAAAAATACAGTAGATTACGGATGCTACTGTAATCTTTATAAGGGCAGCATGGATGGCGTAGCAGTAAAACCTTAGCCTCTCACCACTGTGGTCCAACAGGTCAAGCCACTGGTTCAAACCCTGTGGATACCACTTGTGAGTAGAGTTTGTTAGATGTGTTGTTCTCTCCTTTGCCATGAGGGTTTTTCTCTAGGTTCTCTGGTTTTCCTCCCTCTGTAAAAATCAACATGTGAGCTGAGTGTTGTGTGCTGTAAATACTGAATGTGCTGGTAGTGTGTGTGTGTGTGTGGAGCGAACCCCATGGGAGAGCCCCTCACAGGGAGTGATGGTTGTAAAATATGGGTTATGCGTTCTTTGTCATTTGTCTATTTTTTTTTTTTCGCAATTTGGCTGCACCTTATGGGCTATAACTAGTAGCCCATGAGGATGAGAGGTCTAATTGTTTAATAGTATAAACAAACAAGCTGGGCAGTGGTAGAAAGTAACTAAAACTTCAAAAATTTGGCCAAAATTTTTGCAAAAAAAAAGTCATGAAAGACCATTTAATTTTTTCCAGTGGGCTATCACTAATAGACTGTTGGAGTGTAGCCAATCAGAATGCAGGATTTGTGGTAGTCCATTACAACAATAGTTTATTTATACTAATGCCTTTTGTAATGTTCCATTTCAGATGTGTTATATGCATTGATTATCACCTGTGTCATCAGTGTTTTGCAACAGATCATCACATGCAGCATTCCTTCCAGTTTAGACAGGTAATCCTGATGATGTACACATTATCTGGTTTATATCATGTTGATTCTGACATTCCAGTGGAACATTGAACTGTTGTCAATCAACATAAAAGTCAATGACTCTTACAACTGCTGCTAAAGCTCAAAAGCTTGTATGTAATATAAGAATTACTGTTCTTGTTGTTTCATAAAGAACTCAAGCCAGCGATGGAGACCTGCTTCAAGGATCACACCCCTCCCTGGGGCAGTAATGGAAAATCTTCAGAATAGAGAAATCACAGACACAGATTATGACTTGCTCCTGCAGCTTGACAGGTCAGTTATGAAATTTGAGCATTTCTATAATATATGCATGTACATGACTTGTATGCTCTAGTCCCATGTCTGCAACAGTATCAGTTCTTGGTTGAATGGAACTGGGTGCATCCACAAAATGATGTGTGAATCTGCAAAAGAATTTATGAAGACAGGTTGACGAAAAAACGTGAAAAAGCTGCACTGAAAAAATGACATGTGTTTTGTTGACTGCTGTGCCCCCCACAGCCTATCTAGTACCAAACCCCCCCCCCCCAAAAAAACCTTCATTTCATCTCCTTACTCAATACCAACAATCGTTTGTCTGATCTCAGGGCTCTTGCTGATGAGGAAGGCGTGCCGGGTCACGTGTTGAGTAGCTTGCCTGTTGAGGTCCTGAAAGACCACCATCCATTGCTTGTTAGTAACAAGAAATGTGAGGTCTGCCTCAACAATTTTCGAACTTTTCAGTGCGTTAGGAAACTGCAGTGTCATCATGTATTCCATCGTGACTGCATCGACAATTGGCTTACAAGTCACTCAACCTGTCCCATCGATGGAAGAACCGTTAATATCTTGTCCAATCAACGAGCAAGGTCAAATGAAGCTGGATCACCTCTGATAGTGAGAAATAAAAGCTTTCAAGGTAATAGGCAAAGACTTTTAGTTAAAAGAAGAGAAAGAGGCCTTCAAGAAAACCAACTCCCAAAAAGCTTACCTTCTGACTTCTCGCTCAGTGGTTTAGGGATCTTGGTTCGGGATAGAAGCAGGTAAGCTTGCGTCGTATAACTAAACTGATTTGCTGGGATAATTTATGCTTGCTTCTTTTTTCCTTATTTTTATCCGCAAGAATTGATGGCACAATTTTATTTTGATGGCTACCTAGTTATTTTGCCTCTGGAGGTTTTTAGCTTCCATCAGACGAAAAATTATTAACTCAAACAGTTGTAATTTTAAGCAAACACAACTTTTTCTTCGATAAAAACGGTCACCGAATCGCAACTTTTCGAAAACGCTCTCCAGAATGGAGTTTTTTGAAAACGCCGGCTTATCGTTTTGATGTGGACGCGTGAAAACGGAACTTTTTAGAAACGGCGTGTAGCGCATGCTCTGTAAAGGATGCTAGCGTTTTCAACCGTTCTAGCGTTTTCTTCTGGACGGGCGAAAACGATGCAGATACGCTACGTGTCGACGAGGATTTTTTTTTCGAAAACGGAGGAAAAAATAATTGCGTTTATAAATTAAGACGGATACGTGTGTACGGGACTTCCGGAACCCGCATTTTTCTTTTAGCCTGTCCTGGGTTCATTTGCGGGCCTCTAGTGGGATTATTTGCGGGCCTGGGTTCATTTGCGGGCCTCTAGTGGGATCATTTGCGGGCCTCTAGTGGGATCATTTGCGGGCCTGGGATCATTTGCGGGCCTGGGTTCATTTGCGGGCCTGGGTTCATTTGCGGGCCTCTAGTGGGATCATTTGCGGGCCTCTAGTGGGATCATTTGCGGGCCTAGGTTCATTTGCGGGCCTAGGTTCATTTGCGGGCCTCTAGTGGGATCATTTGCGGGCCTGTACAGACCGTGTTCTTAGGGTCACAGAAACATGAAAAACGCTGTAACGTTGAAAGTTAGATATTTTCCCAGTACTTAAGTATGAATTACATTGTCCCTGATTACATGAATAACTTTGAGGAAACGGCTTTATTTATTCATTTTTTCTTTAGAGAAAGCAGTCCAAGTGAGAAAACTGGGCAACCTAATCACAACCAAATTGACTACTCTCCACAAACTCTTCTTCTAAGAAATCAAAACGTTTCTCAAGAACATGTTATTTTTGGTCCTCTGAATGGCGCCAAACCTCCTATAGCATCTACTGGTAGCCGAGGAGACAGGGGGGTGCAGCCACCTGTGGTACCCTCTACGATGGAGAGAGGGGTTAGAACGAGTGCTTATAGTAGCAGCTCTAATAAACGAAGAAGCAGTGTTAGCAATGATGCGACAGCAAGAAGAAGTTCCTTGCCATTAGACCAAAAAAGTAGCGTGAGTAAAACTGAACTTTTTTACTCATGAAATGAGGCTCAATGTTGTCATGAATGAAATCACTTTTGGGAAGCTTACTTAACTGACTTCCGATTATCTCAGTTGGTAAAGCATCGGTCTGTTGTGTGGGAGGTCGTGGGTTCAAGCCCCCAGTCTGGTCTCGGAGGCATATATTAGTTACAGTTAGCAGCAACATGCGCCGTAAAAGTCCTCCAAAAATAGATATGTAAAACTGACAATTACAGTGCTGTCAGATCCTGTTGTTCCCTCACGATGAGGGGGAAACCATTTATTTTTGTATTTTGTGAATACGTTTACAGTGCGAATACCCCTGTACATTAGCTTTTAAAAATTCTCTTGTGAATCTCATGAATTAGACTGTAGGGTTCACCAAAACTTATAATTTCTATTTCCCAACGTGATTTCGGAAATTAAACGAATCCTTTCGATAGCAGGAAACATACCCCAAAAAGTTTAAAAGCTAAGCGTCTAATATAATGCGGTTTGCGAGCTGCGCTATCTTTTCATCACTTGATTTTGATATGAACAATTGTTTCTATTTCTTTGAAGTCTTTAGAAGAGCTGTCCCTGAATGCTACTGGACTAGCCATGTGTACAGACCGCCCAGCAAGACAAAAAGTACCTAAAAAACCCTCAGGACAATTGATTCGAGGAAAATTAGTCAACGCTCAAAGGTCCAGGAACTCAGAGGCCATTCTTACGAGTAACGAACCTTTAGTTGCATCTGGTTTGGCGATTCATCTGCCATCTGCAGAAATAGCAGATCTGACAGAAGTAGACAGCTGAAAAAAATCATGTCAGAATACCAAATTTATATCAGATATCGGATAGCTTAGCGCTCTGCTAGGGTACACAGTGGTGCATCCAATTGCTTTGGACAGCACCCAATAATGATACTGATCCTTTGTAGGATGATACACAACAGAGTGGAAAAAAATAAACTTAAAATTTTCTAATCTTGTTTTAAAAGTAAAACTAAAAAAAATCCTAAAGAGAGTCCGAGTCGTATGGTTATTTATTTTCGTGTATGGAAAAAAAAAAAAAAAAAAAAGTATTCAAAAATTAAACCTATCAAAAAAAAAGGAAATCAATAAAGTGTTTGAATAAGCTTGTGTTTACGTTTTCTACATAGGGGCTATTAACCAAGCGTGAGGACCGTGAGGTCCGGATATGAGGCATATATATGTTGGTCGAGTTCCTTTTTCGTGTTTGTAGAGACCATCCGGACCGAACACCGATCAAGCTTGGTCAATAATTGGTTTAGGGACTGTTCATTAAATATCCCTTGGGGTGGGCTGGAGGAAAAGTAGGAGGGGAAGGGAAAAAAATTCACAGCCCCCCTGGTTCTTTCAACTCCCCCTCTAAGTCAGCAAAAACCATTAAAGCCCCCTTTTTTGTGAGAAAATTTTTCGAAGCCCCCCCTACTTTTCCTCCAGCACCCCTCAAGGGATAATTAATGAACAGTCCCTTATTATAGGCATGGGAAACAAAATTATCGAAAGCAGTTGTTGCCAAATGATAAAGACTTTTAACTGCAAGTGCAGGTTCTTTTATACACAAACAAACAAACTGAAACAAAAATAAAGTGACAAATTTGAAAAGGGATGATGTCGGGAGTCACGCTCTTTTTGCAAGGTACGTCATGCAATCACTATGCCATTCCCTGGAAATCTTAGTTTACGGTGAACAACAATTTGATATATTGTAAAATCGGTAGGGTGTATGTTCATTGTGACATGACATTCATCCTCAAAGAAAACGACGAAGAAAAGAGAAGAGATTAAAGGAATAAAAACCACTGGCGTGGATTGCGTGATGCGTGACATTAGCTCATGCCAGTGCGCACGTTCATCGTTATGTGGTTGTTTGTAGTAACCAACAAGAAAGGTCCAAGCAGTAGACCATGGATCAAAATCGTATTCATCTCAAACTAGATGCTTCTGCTGCTGCTTCTGTCGATGCCTACTGGGAATACAGAAAGTAAGCAGACTAATTATATGATATATCTACTGAATCGAACCCGT
This sequence comes from Stichodactyla mertensii, assembly GCA_011800005.2. NCBI lineage: Eukaryota > Metazoa > Cnidaria > Anthozoa > Actiniaria > Stichodactylidae > Stichodactyla > Stichodactyla mertensii. Next base: position 8,988 of record JAAAQI020137538.1, read on the forward strand.
AGAGAAAATAGTTGGTAGCATTCTGCAAGATCGACATGAAGCTTTGCAATTCCATATGCAAATAGTGGATTAGTCAAATAAATCATTCAAAAGAGTAAAAATTTTCGTAAATCTTATAATTAGAATTTTTTGTGGTAACTTGACTTCGTAGTAAAATGTGTTTTTAAAATTACAATTTAAAAAATTCAATATCGAGCTGTGGTTTCTTGTGACAAAATCCTCCTTTACATACCCTGGTCCCATGGTCTCAGAGGTTTTCTTTCCTTTTAAGCTTATACTGCTATCTTGAAGCAATTAAGGAGCTTCGCGATAAGGGTAAAGGGAAAAAACTCTGTGTGTCCAGGTAGTTGTGGCACTAAATGTACTAAAAGTGTACAGCTATTTCAAAAAACATTTTTCTTGCCAAAGCAGGTCATACCACCAGAACTATCTTATGAACAAATGATGCAAATGGCAGTAACTAAAAGTGCTAGAAATGGCTTCTTTTGGCTGCCAGCAGCACTGAATGTCTCAATAATAACTTAATGACAGATACTGTTATAAAGCAGATTTCACAGTCGTGGCACGGTTAAGGCATTGGAAAAAACAGTCACAGCAAGGCACACTTACAGTACTGACAGTGTTGCGACCTTTTCACATCTGCTCTATTTATACAGACGCAGGTCTTGGTATGACCTATCTCCTATTTGCCCTATGTTGCTTGGTGATGACACCCTTAAGCTTTTTTGAAATTTGTGAATATACTGATAGGCTTGCTTGCAATGGTGATGATTATAGACATTTATTGCAATAAGTAATGTTTTATATACTCAGAGTCCAACCACTAGATCAGTCTCAAGAATACTTAGATTGCTATTCTTAAGTTCTGATTTAGATCATAAGCTAAAATGTTTTTCTGTGAAGGAGTTGCTTACCATCAAAAGTCTTGAATAAAGCAAACATTCTGGAGTCAGCTGCTTTGTATGAAATCTCTTCAGCTCAGAGGGCTAATTTCATGTTTCTCTGCCCCAGACACCAGATGTGACATGCTTTATAATATGATTGACACGGTTTCCTTTGTTATTCATCATGCTTTATTTAACATAAATACTGTATTACAATAGAGAAACTTAAAGCCCGGGGAGGGATTTGATATTCGGACCACGGAAAAGCTGGGTTGATGAATGGAATTCAATAGCTAATTACTTATTCAAGTGATTTATAAGAAAAGTTTCCGGGATGTATATAGATACATCCCTGAAACTTTTCTTATAAATCACTTGAATAAGTAATTAGCTATTGAATTCCATTCATCACTGATTCCGCTTTTCCCTGGTTTGAATATCAAATCCCTCCCCGCGCACACCCGGGCTAAAACCACAATTTCTTACACACTGTTTCTTCTACTAAACTCGAATACTATGGTATAACTTTTCGACTGACTCAATATGAAAAGTCACTTAACTTATGCGATATGAAGGTCTTTGGTTACATTAAATGTGCAATTTTCAAATAAAACATGAACACTTCTTCCCAAAGAATCTGTAGAACTACTTTTAAACTTCTTAATACTTCCATGAAGCTCTTTTTCTTCTTGCCTTTCCTCATTCTCTGGTTTTAATTCCCTTTTCAACGAAACGGTACTTCAAAACGCTTTGGAAATCTCTATTTTCTGCTCAATTTTGGCCTTTGGTAACTTTGCAGCGACTTTGCCCTGTTCGTTCCATTACAAATTTGTCTTGAACCCTTTCTCGAGGCCCCGCGGCTGTTTACTCGAAGACTCCTATGATATTAGTATAAAACAAAAACATGCAAAAACTAGAATAGTACATGAAACAATGGAAATGTACCTACTAAACAATTTCATTGTTTGTTGGTTTTCTTTAAAGAGGTATGAACTCATTACAATTCGTTGTTTGGAAACCTTTGTCAATCATATAATAAGGCGGACAAATACCTCGAAGCTCGGCTTTTATCCATATACGTCCATCGGGCCTACGGCCCTCGGGATGTATATGGCTAAAAGCCTCGCTTCTCGGTATTTATCCCTTCCTTATAATACTCATGAAAAATTAATGAGGCCAATACAATAGAAAATCATAAGCGTGGAGGAGCTTGTATATCTCATACAGTATCGTCCTGATTTGTATAAACTTTAAAGCTGATTTTCTCAGCCCAATTCACATGTTCAAAATTTTAGTCCAACACGATCTAGCTAACCTAGACGTATCATAAGCAATGTACATTATGCGTGGCCATGCTGTATCTGGTCGTAACCGAGGCGGGATTGCGAAGCACGTCCCAGCAAAAGACCACTTATTTAGCAGTCGCTTATTGCCTCCGTTCTCGGTATTTAACTCTCACTTATTTGACAATACTCTCAGTCTACATGAGCTGAGCTAAGAATGATCAAGAAAATTATAGTTTTAGAGTGGCTTCTTGAAGTTATAAAGGTCTTCCTTGTAATATGTTAATGACTGTGATGGCAAGGGAGCTAGTCATCATTAAACTATCTACATTTACATTTTATTAAGTTTTTAACATCACACCAATTATAGCTACAAATTTAGCAATAAGCAGTCTAAATTTAACCCTATTCAGACCCGGGGGTGGGGGGGCTTTTGACTGAGGCCTCCGCAAATTTGAAATTGAATAACTTTGGAATCATTAGAGCTGCAACGCTGAAATTTTGTGACTTTTCCTAAAATTTATCTGTAAATATTGTGAGGTAATCAACATGTCAACATCAATATTTTGGTTTCCATGGCAACCCCTTATTTACACTTCGCTTTTACCAAAATTAAATATGTCACTGTAATAAAGCTAATATGTACATGTTTTCCAATGTTTTCTGTTTTTTTCATTTGTAGAACTCGGATCCGGCTAAATGTGAAATATGTACATTAACTTGGGACACATTAATATTTGAGACACTTGTTTTTACGGGGGGTAGGGTGGTGAAATTTTGCTAATTTTTACTTTTTTCAAAAGAAAGTTAATCTTGCTCATGTATTTCGATTGCAGGACATCTTATGATAAACAATTCACAAGTCTTTAGTTTTCAATTTTCTTGGTTTCTGACGGAGAATAAACAACTTTCAAGAAATCCAAGATGGCGGATGTGACGTCACAGGAATGAATTTTATCATTTACAACACTAAAAGTATCATTACGTTAATCCAAACATGTTCATATTTTGAAGTTCTATAGATATTTTATAAAAATTATAGGCATGTTATTGAAAGAGGGGTTAAACCAATAATTTCACATAAATGACATCATGATGACGTCATATTACGTTACCATGACTTCATACTACTTCTGTTGCTTAGTTTTAGTGAGTTGATGATTCTGTGAAAATTTGGTGGTCATACCATTAACGGTTACAAAGTTACAGGTGGAGGGTCTCAAAAGCTCCCCCCCCTCCCCCACCCCCACAGTCCGAGGAATTAGGGAAAAGCCCGGTCTGAACAGGGTTAAAATGCCATGTACACCTATTTCAAAAATTGTTGTCGCAACCGAAGCAACAGTCAATTAACACTCCAAGGCCGCAAAGGAATTCGGTAATTTTTCTCATAAATCATGTTTG
>JAAAQI020137549.1:0-12554 GCA_011800005.2 Stichodactyla mertensii
AATATTTTGTGGTTTTCTTTTTTCTTTTTCTTTTTTTTTTTGGGGGGGGGGGGGGTGGTGGGGAGGTGACTTCACATGATCCTTACAGGGTGGGGGTCTTTACCTGGTTTTCTGAGCTTTCATCCTCCTGTAATAACTGAGAGAGTCTTCTAGACTTCTGCTTGGCACTAGCTACCCACGCCGGTTCATTGCCTGCCGGTTTTTCTACGCTTGGATGTTGGTTTTCCTTAGCGTTGGCCTTACCAACATCCCCAGGTTTTGTTCCGTACGACCATGATTTCGTTCTACTGAACCGATAAGACACAGATTCCTCTGACGTACTCGGCTTCTTTTCGTCCTTCTCTTGATTTTGTCGAGAAGATACGAACTCGCGTTTTTCTGTTAGAGCATTTTTCTGACTTGTTTTTGCCAAAGCCGACTCTTTGTTGTCTAGATTGACTGGAAACTCTTGGAATTTTGGCTTGTGACTATTAGACCAGGACTTTCCTCGTTTAAAAGGTACGGCTGGTTTGGTATTTTCCTTCGGTTGCGGTTCTCCGCGTTCGGGACTAACTTTACTATCTCTCTTAGTTTCGTCGGCAGCGTTTTTCAAGGTTTCGGGTTGTTCGTTGTCTAGTATTTTATCAAACTCGAAATCTTCAAACTTGACTTCACTCTCTAGCTGACAAGTATTCTGCGCCATCACCATCTCTGATTCACCTCGAGAGGTTCGAATGGAATCAGCAAAACCTGATCCGCTTTCCTTATTTGGGAAACCACTTGTCTTCTCTCGCACTGAAGATTTGATCTTTTCCGTCGATTCTTTAGATTTCTGGTCAGTGGTGAAACTCCTTTTTTCTTGAAGAGTCGGTTCTTTTATCTCTAGTGTTTCTTTCTTTGGCACGGCCAAGTCTAGAACCTTTTCATCTACTTTCCTATCTGGGAAACTCCTCCTTTTCTCTGACACAGAATATTCTTTTCTTTTCAATATTTCTTTAGGTGTTCTTTCCAAGCTAAACTCTTCTTGCCCAGCTGATTTCTTTTCGGGGAAACTCCTCCTTTTCTCTGACACAGACAATTCTTTTCTTTTCAATATTTCTTTAGGTGTTCTTTCCAAGCTAAACTCTTCTTGCCCAGCTGGTTTCTTTTCGGGGAAACTCCTCCTTTTCTCTGACACAGTCAAATCTTTCTTCTCGGATGTTTCTTTGTTTTTAGTGCCCAAAACTGCATCGACTTTTTCACTTTTCTTAAGGTCTACTTTATTGGCACGAAGTTTAATAGAAGGAGAAAGCCTAGATGGTCCAGTGGCTTGCGCGAGGATGTCATCAACTTTAGCCATAATTTCATTCTTGACCTCGTCTTTTTTTTCCTTGTCTCTTTGGGTAGCTTGAGGTGAAGTCGTGGTGTCTCCGTCTTCATCGTCGCCTACCTCAGAAGTCTCAAATATTGTATTATTCACGATATCAGACATTGAACTTGAATCAAGCAGACTGCCGCTGTCTTTTCTCTCCCTGGTTAGCTCCATTGGGTCCGTCCTGGAACGTTTGTGGGCCTTTTGATCTTGGGTAACTGGTGTGTCCTCGACCCGTAGAGATGAGGTGCGGGATCTCCCTCGTGTTGGGGGCCTTCGTTTTTTGGGAGCCGCTTTGATTTTGTCGTGTGCTGCCTGGAGTCCCTCAATGGATGACTCGTTAGGATCACTTTCAAAGCTAACAGCAGCTATAGGAAGGATAAAAAAATCATTTTAAACGAGGACTCATTTAGCAGGGGACATATAAAAACGAGGGCAGTTCCTTTGGTGTGTCCTTACGAGGACTGGCGCAGGTTGAGGGCAGGGGCAGCTTCGTTCACGCTTTGCGATTTGTTGCAGCGCCATGCTACTCATATCAAACACTTCATTGGGGCATTGTGCGTGCGTGAGGGAGACGGAGAGGAAAGAGGAGGAAGAGGGGAAGGGAGGAGCACGTACCTTCCTCGGTGTGGACGCCTCTCAGTGGGCGAATCCCAGTATTGTGGAGGGTAGGTAAAGAGAGAGTCTTGGAGACCGACTGCGGTGACCTCTCGTCGCGGATCTCTTCATGACTGCTTGCCTGGCGTTTCTTTGCATTAGGGCTCTGAAATGAAACAAAACAATTGTGAGAACTGATGAAATCGTGCGCAAGTGTCCAACTTGGAGCCTGTAGGTAAGCTACATTGGAGCCAAATCATGCTTTATCAAAATGCTCTCTGTCCCGCATTTCAAGTCCCGCATTTCGTGAACATGAACCTGTAGTATTGTAAACGCCCATTTTCTAACACTTAAAACAAGCAAACTAGCTCTCTCAAGAATCCTCTTCCGTGCCCCATCCCAGATAGTCTCCTGCACAGCCGCTGTTCAGAGATGACCCTATTAACAGGAGACATCCCCGCCAAAGCACATGCAGAAATGTTTGCCCATGAAACCAACTCAGTTCCCATAGGAACGGACACACGATGTGACGTTTCCTGCGGCATTTTCTGCAACATGGAAATCGTGTGTCCACCCGTAGAAGTAGAACTCGTTTCTACTTCTGCGACGTAAGCCGGCGACGTCGCGCGCAACCATTTCACAGATTGACACACGGTGCGATTTCCCCGTTGCAAGGAACCTCGCAGCGTGTACACCAAGCCTTCAAATAAAATGCGAAAACACCGAGAAGATAGTATTCACGCAGTGAATAATAGCCGATAAAAATACAACAATCGAAAAAATCACAATTTACGATTTTTGCCGGTTCTTTAAATAGAGACGAAACATAATATCGGACGAATAATTCTTGACAACAATGGCAAATTTGTTTTTGGTGTCACTGGTTTTCATCGTACATTTAAAAAAAAATTACGTACTACTAAAAATAATGCTGATTGGCATTTACCATGAAAGTGGGAAATCTTCCCAGAACAATCCATACAGTGAGATATAAAACGAAAAAAACAATTTCACTGGGAATCAAAAATGCTAATACCATGTACAAATATAAACATATTAAAGTCATGAATAAAATAATGAACTGCGTAATAAAAACAAGTTCAAAGATCACGAAAATGATGATGAATTTTCGGGATTTAATAGCAAAGAAGAAACCGGCTGAAAACTTGGTAAGATTTTCCAATGTAAATAAAACGTTTACGATGAAGTTAAAAAAAAGTTGACAAAGTAACAACAGCGTGGCGTCCGTAGCGTTTTCACTGCCTAGAATGGGATCAAAGAGCAACCAAGGAAAATAAAACAGAACCTAGTCGAGTTACTGTACTAAATCTCCACATATAGCACTCACCACCGACTTTGTATTAACATCGTAGCTATAACGATTTAAGGAGCACAAACTTCGCAATCTGCTCGCCATCACGTACGCACCAAGAATTCACAACTTCGTACAGAAACTTCAACGTTTACAAACCGGTGATTCTTGGCAGCATAGAATAAAGCTACCGCGAGGACCGAGGAGTTAAGAAACCCTGAAATCTTTGCGCGGATTAATTCCAGAAGTAGGATAAAAATACTGCAAGTAAGTTTTAGACGGTTCCAACTTGTTTTGACTCGGTTAAGCAGTCTATTCTGTTGATCTTGCAAGTTTTCACCGATTGAAAATAACCCCGTTTCGAGTTGTGGGTTGGATCTTCATTGAAATTCATCAAGCAGATATCCCACTGGCATTTTAACAGCGATAAACTTCATGAACCTAACTTTCATTTCCAAAACAGGCAGGTGAAAATCCGCTAGGATATTCTCTTCTGTTTGTAAGGTTAATGTAAAAAAGCGCTGAAAGACTAAAAACCTGAGGAAGCCAGTACTTTTTGACACAATCGTTTGTTTTTTTTGCTACTTCTTATGCAGTCTGGACCGCGACGAGTGCGTCATACATTCTAGAAAAAAGTCATGTAAAGTCATAAAAGGATAAATCTGTTGACCTGTTACCACAACAGAACATGACACAAGCACAACGGGCATGTAGGTTGGAACATAATTAGGACTCAAGACTGGTAATAAATATAAGGAATTTGAGGAGAAGGTAAAAACACATTATCAAGCGAGTATCAAATTATGTGTGTAACGAAGAATAAAAGAAAAGAAAATTTGCACTCGAAAAAGAAAAGGAAAGGAAATAAGGAGAATGAGAGAAGAGAACAAAGAAGTAAAAATAGAACAAAAAAGAAATGGCTTTCATCAAAAGAATGATAATAATAATAACAATAATAATAGTAATAGTAAAAATAATAATAGTAATAGTAAAAATAATAATAGGAATGGAAATAATAATACTATTTTTCCAGAGGGTTAAGAGTTTCAAGATTTATAACCTGTCACAGGTGGAGTGATGGACTTCAAAGATTATCATCTTGTTTGGAAAACCTCTTGGAATAATTTAATATGACAATCCGAATGGATTATGAGCACATGGGAGAACAAAAAAGTTAAGGATAGAAGCAATAAATGAATAAAACAACAGTATAGGAACTGATTTTCCAAATCCCATCCTTCTTTATACAATCACTATAACTGAAGATCAGAATAGACACCCAATATTCCTGGCACATTGTTTTCTGCATGAGTGGAAATGCAAAACACCATATAAAAACAGTCTGCTAACCAACACAAATTATTGGATAAACTGTAATGGACCTTGGACTTAAAATCATGTAATGTGATAACGCACTGCCCCTGTGTATATCATGCGAAGCCAAGTGATTCATACATGAGGATGTGAAAAAATCAAAATAGGGAGAACAGACCTTATTCAATGTTTTCCCATTACAGGTCACATGTTGTTTGTTTGAGGTTTTTTCCTTTGTTTAATGGTAACACTTGAGAAGATACATTAATATGGATAAACCTCAAACAAAGAATTTTATTCCCAAGAGGTCTGAATTGGGAATTAATCATTTATGCCCAAGGGAGTATGATTGCATTTTGTAAATCCTACAACCAAGTTTGTTAGAGATCCTAATGGATCAAGATTAGTCAAATCTAAATATAGACGCAAAGATTGAGCAATATGAATAAACTTCAAATAAAGAATCTTATTCCCAAGAGAGCTGTATTGGGAAAACATTATGCCCAAGTGAATAAGGTCTAGTATAACTATGATTATCACATGAACTTTTGAATGTGACATGGAACTAAAAATTACAACTAGTCAGTCACCAAACATTATGACCAACATATGCATTTATATTTTTAGCTTGACCATGCAGCATTTGAGGTAAGAATTAGGCCAGATAAGTGCAAATTCTGGCTGGACATTGGCTGGACAATGTCTGGTGATTGACCCTTACTTTTAGCCCTGTTTCAGGCAGAAAACCTAGTAAGAGAGTCACGTGATTGAAAAAATGAAAATGAAAAACAAAATTGTCATAACACACTAACCTGATGGGGCATACTGCGTGAACGCATCACTGGTGATAATTTGGAATGCACCTCTGCTTCATGTCGTAAGGGTGTAGAGTCAGTCCGATACCTCAGAGACTCATCAACTGCTAAATGTTCCTGACTTCCTCTTGTTCTGAACCCAGTACTAGCAACTGGCAAGTGTTCACATGATTTAGCTCTTCTGGAACCTTTCTTGCGGCTGAAAAATTTTCGAACTTTTTTCAAAGGGCCCCATTTCCATATTGATTTTCTCTTTTTCTCAGTTTTTTCATCGCTTTCATACTCATGCTCAATGCCAGCTGCCATTTCTTCATTGCTGCTATGGGGCAAGGGTTCAGAAATTCTTACATTGTGTCTTTTTGCCGGTGCAAGATGTTCATGTGATGCAGAAGCTGAGCCCATGTCCGAACTTGAGCCATGTCCTGATGAAGCACGTGGAAATTGTAGTGAAGTGTTACTTCCAGAGAGTGCAGGATCAGACTCGAACTGTGCAAGGAATTCTGCCGGTAATTTACCAGGTTTATTGGAAGGCCTACCCACATCTGAAATACAAGTTTGAATTATTTAATGTTTCTATTGCATTTCAATGGACCATTTACAGTAGATGATCATGTGACTGCTACTGAATGGCCACAAAAAATTGTATTTCTTTTGTTTCAAAATCTTTCACAAGATTTTTAATCTCATCAGCAAAGACTTTTACAAAATGCCCATGGGGGAAAGGCCTATGGAGTTCTGAGCACACATGGATTCACACACACAGAAGTTTACTGGTTCTGCTTAAAAATGACATTAATTATCCAGTCATTAGGTTAATATGGAGATATTTGGTGCTCATGCTGGCAGCCAAAATAAACCTTTTAGCAGTTTTAGGCATTGTAATTCATCTTATTTGTCTATAGAATGGTTTTTGAATAACCTACGTTCCATCTTATTTTAGAGACAACAACCTTTTTAAATGGCTGAGTGTATATTGTCACTCCTTTTTTAGGCATGCAGCTAAAATGAAGCACTCTAAAGAGTATCCTAGTGTATGTACCATTTACATATCAGATGGTGGAAATTATACATTCCACAACACAGAATTATGTCTAACATCCTATGCCTGGTAGACAAAATAAGGTATCAAAGGTTGCTTTGGCCTGACCACTGCTGTAGATGCCAGGAAATGCATGCACATCAGTTCTAAGCTATATTATGGGAAATGGTAAAAGTGTAGAATAGCTTCAACATGCATTGACCTGTCAGCCGACAGTCAGGGGAGGTGGGGGGTTCTATTCTTTACCATGGAAACTGGCCCATGGTTATTAAGGTTGTGGAAACCCTCAGTAGCATCTTTTGTAGCAATTTTCAAAAGTAATACTGGGGTAGCAAACACTGCAGAGCTGGCTGTGTGAATGAAGAATCAAATGGAAATTGAGTAGCTATACAATTAACTCAGCTACGACCATGATGATTGATATATTGATTAAATGATGTAGCTGATGAAACAGAGAATTAACAAAGCAATAAACTTAAGATACATAAGAGATTATTGTTCTTTAAACTATCATGCAAAGGAGCATTTACAGTCATGTCAACTCTGACATGCTTTTGAAAGACCAAACGTATTAGAAATTAAAGCCTAGCAAAAATCCTTGTACAATAGCTTTTTGTTTATGTTTCAAAACACAATCCAATTTTATTCATGACCTTTGCTTGACCCAGGAAAAAAATTCATTGTGAATTGAGCTCACCAGACCATTATAATACCAATGTGATAGTAGCAAACACATGGTTTAGGAATAATGAAATATTCATTTATTACTGTTAATTGACTGTCAGTATAAATAAAACTTAGGAAGACGTTTTAAAAAAACTATTAAACATTTTTAAAGAATAAATTATGATAGTTTTCCATTTTAATTAGCTCTTCTAATCCATTAGAAAAGAAAAAGAATTAATCATTCAAAAGCCATCAATAATTGTCCCGTCTCAGACAATACCTAACATAATTTCAAATGCTATTTAGATTTAGTTAACTTGCCTTTCTAAAACGTTACTTCAATATTTATTCAAGAGGTGACTTTGGAAAGAAAAGTTTTCCTTGTAACTAAATTTGACATTTAATGTCACTCTGATGTCAATGCAGTAATATAGATGCATGTAAAATAGTTGATTGGAGAAGGATGCTCTCTCAGTGAGAATCAATGAAGACTAGATTCTGAATATGGATAAACTTATAAAATTGTATACTTTTGGAAAGAAAAAATATCTCATAATAATCACTGATCACTGTTAAGGATCACCGCCATGAAAGAACAAAAAGGAGAACTTGCAGTCAATAATTTCCAAAGCGTTTCAGTAAAGATAATGCACACAATCATATAATAATCAAAGAAAACAATTATATAGTAAATGCTTGTTTTCTTTTTTATTTCCAGTTTCAGTGAAGGTACATCTAAAATATTCCAAAAACTGTTGAATAACTGAACAGCCTTGTGAAGTAGTTTAGCTTATTTGTATTTTTGTGACACATAGTGAAGAATGAAAAGATTTTAAAGCATGTACAAAACTTGTGAAGATTCACGTGCTAAGCACATGCCCCTGTTCTTGTAAGGCAAACATTTTGGACCATCCCACAGAGCTAGAATTAGAGTTTATAAATGAAAGTATTCATCTTACCAATACAGCATAAAATTGGGATATTCTTTTCATAGGCTCGAGGCAGTTTTAGGGGCCCACACAAGCTGTGGTTTAACAGAAAATAGACCATGCACATATACAGAATAGCTCTACCAAAAACATGGAGTCCACAAAGTACAACTCTTTGTTTGAGCTGTTTTTTATTAACACCAGTTAAAATCAAAATAGAGTTTTAATAATCTCATACGCATATGAGCTAGGAAGACAACGTCAATTTTTACTTGGCTTACCATCAGCAGATAGAGAGGACCTCATCCCTGCGCCTCTTTCGGCCATTTTCGCGATGAAGAAAGCTTTATTCTTGGATTTACAGCAATGTATTTCAAAACTATTCAAACCCTAAAAGTTAAATGAAAATTTTAAAAAATTTAAATTTGAATATAAATATTTTGAGATGTCAACACTAGAACGAGCGCAACAATGGAACACGCTTGGCAAAAGTAAATAAAAAACCGAGACAAAAAACCCGTGTAAAATCTTATTGCATTATGATTTAGTTCCGAGAAACTGAAGTAGAAGTTTAAAGTTTAGCTTGTTTAATGATAAAATCACTTAACAATGTTAAGAGACTCACCAAAAAACGGGCTCCTAGACGCTGTAAAATGATATTATTTGTAAGATGACATACGATAAGTTGGAAAATCTTCCCAAGGCTAAGCAAAGCAAGCCATACAACAAATGCTATCCCCAATGTACAAATTTGAAAAAAGTTTTAATCAATGCTGCAGTCTGCTGGAGCCTGCCACAGAGAAAATTCATATGATCACGAGAAAAAAGGTCGCAACGATGGATCAAAGAAAATAATAATCAGTAAATGAATGTAAACAATTCAGGATTTGATCGTGGTTATTGGGGACACTGAAGTTGATCTCCATGCACAACTGGGATTATTGCTTGACCTATAAGATATACAAACCTTCGGCCATTAGAGCACAGTGCCTCTGAATGCAAAATAACATAATCAACAGGGTGGAACAACATCTCGAAGTTTCTTGATTTAGTTACGGGGAAATATAAAAACCAAAATTTACCTCGAGAGTTCAGAATTGAGCCCCAAGCGCGTCAAAGTTTCTGTATCGTTTCAACAATGTTTGAAAATTCTAAAGACTCAGCAAGTTTTCCTTTCAATCTATAGCAACAATCTGACTTCAATAGATCTGCACATAACATCTCAAATATTTTGAATGAAGTTTAAGAACTACAAAACAGACTTTGGTAAGAACTTACTTTTTTATGACAAACTGTTATTGGCTGTTGGAGAATTCGTTGACCTCATTTTGGAGGCGTTTCAAAACACAGCCGCCTAAAAACCAGGCGAATTATTAAATCAGGAGCTACAGGAGTCTCATGGTTATCCAGTTTAGTAGATAAAATAAAGCCAATGCTAGTCTAGTTGCGAGAGTTCAGTCAACTCGATAGCCCGTGTCTTGTACAGTGTGATATAGCTTCCCATTGTGTGAAAATCGCCTTATATGGCAATACTGCAGTAAGAAGAGCGGTTGGCAACGAACCGCTATCCCTAACCAACAGGAATTTTATTTCACTCTTTTATTCCCATTTTATTCCCTTTTATTTCCCTTTCTTTTCAATCACTCGGTTCTCAGTCTCGAAAAAGATATTTCTATTGTTCTTTTTCTTGAGATTTCCATGCCGCATTAGATCGACGTGTCCCACAAAAGCAATCCTGAACTAACGTGTTTGTTCAGTTGGATCAATTTTTTTATGACTAACCACTAAACATTATGCCATTCAGTCGTAGACTGTTAAGTTTTTGTTTTGTTATTACATTAAATATTTTTTAGAGAACTGAACAGTTCATTTAATCATAGTTAAAAATGGAGATACACTCAGTCCAGGACAGGCAAAACTGAGAGATGGAAGACATGTTTATTCGTTTAATTTCCATGTCCTGTTTCAAGGGAAAAATTTCGAACGACAAAACCCACAGAAAATGACAAAAATTAACCTAATTCTGCCGCTTTAAGTCATTTTATATTTTATATTCCACTCTTCCAGAAAGATAGAATAAACAAGGACCTTTATCTGACAAGCAACCGTCATGCGTTATGACATTTACGTGTTTGAGGACTTATGACGTAAAAGTCCTACAAAGCCATTCAATCGACCGGGGAAAAAGCATACAAAGTCACTAAATCAAAAGACATAACTGTCATTTCATCGTCTGCGGGAAATTATTGCTTTTATTTCTAAATCTATAAATCCAAAAGATAAAAGATCCATCCTAGAAAAACAGGATCTAAAATCATTTGTCGCAAAGACTAAGCGACGTACTGCAGTAATAGCGTGGAAATTCAGTTAATTGTTTTAATGGATAAAACTGGATATAACTAAAAGAGAGGTTTTTGTCAGCGGATTATAAACATCGGTTCAGTGATTAATGAATCCAGTGCCGGATAAGTAATGGCATGACCTCTGCATTTGGATTGGTTGAATTTCAGAGTCAAGCTTCCTGAGTATAAACGAACTCGATAGACGGCACATTCACAATTTAATTGTGTTGAACCATTATTATACTTGTTATAACTCTTATTACTCATTGATTACTTCTGGTGCGACACATTCACCGCCCCCCTCCCCCCCCAGTCCCTTACAATGACGTCATTACCACCAATCAAAGGTTACCATTTTTCCGAAATAAGCTGAAATTTTCATAACTAGCTAGGAAGGATACATGCTAGTCTCAGATATGTTTATCTAAAGTTTCCAAAATTCTGCATTTCTAATGCTTTCGAAACCTTTGGGTTTCCTGTGAGTAACTAATTAGTATCCAGTAATCTGCATGGAACGCCTTGCTGATTCCTGTCTTGCTTCTGCAATCTTGCACTTTCATGTTGCTTTCTCATGTCATGTGTGGAATTTTACAGCTAGAATTATTCGAGATTTAAAATCATCTAACCGTGCAATATGAAGTGTATTTTTCTTAATATTTTTATATCTATTTTTGGGATTTTTAGTGTGAATAATGCAGTTTTATTAGAATCTCTACCGATTGTTATCAATACCTGGGGACCACCGTTCACCAACGCCACATTGAAAGGTAAGAAAAGACTTGAATATTCTCAAAAATAACCGACTAACATTAATCAAAAGACCTTTTGTGGCCAATTTAAGGAAGGTTTGATTTAGTGTGCTTCTAGAAAATATATTTATAGATCAAAAGCAGTTCATGTTAGCAGTGGTCGTAGAGGGGAGGAAGAAGGAAGAATCAAGGGTAGAGGAAAGGTCTGGTAAGAAATTGGGAATACACATTTAAAATACTGACCCCCTTTTCAGGACAAGGAGAAAAACCTACATCCTGAGTTTTATTAATGAAAATCCCCTAAAAATCAACAATCCTTGAGCCCCATCCAGACCCACTCAATTCTCAGTCCCTTATGAAAAGGTTAGCTTAGAACAACAACCAGACAGCTATATAGAGCAGATTTGGTGTAAAGCTTGTGGTCATGATACAGTCAAGGCATGACAGTCAAACATGGTCATAATACAGTCAAGGCATGACAAGGCAAGTCAAAATTCTACAAAATGTCATGACAATGACAAGGCATGCTTATGGCACTGATTGTGATGCAAGCTTTTCACAATCCTACAAAATCTGCTCTGTGCATATTTCAGTAACTAACCTCTTCCTTTTTGTCTTCTAAGCTTGGGAGGTTATCAATAGCAAGGGATCCAAAGCACTTGATGCTGTCGAGGCTGGCTGCACAGTATGTGAAGTTGAACAGTGTGATGGAACAGTAGGTTATGGAGGCAGGTAAATCATCTCTGTGACTACAGTACTTACATTATACATACATTGTATAATATTGACCATTAAGGTAGAATATACTACATTGACCTAGGAATAATTTAACAAATATTAAAGATTAAATATATATTACATGTATATATTCTACTAGTAATTCATATATACTACATACTGAATAGATTAATTAATGTCAACAAAATGTTAATTTGTGTATATTTTGTGTCTACAGCCCTGATGAAGATAGTGAGACAACTCTAGATGCAATGATCATGGATGGGTAATTATTTTTAAGGTCCTTAGACCCAAGAAAGGTGCTAAAATAAATCTGAATCTAATGGGACTTTTAAAAGATGGGAACATGTACTTTTATCATGCTGATTCTGATGAGATTCTTTTTATTTTTCCAGTGTAACGCATGATGTTGGTGCAGTTGGTTGTCTAAAAAATATCCGAAATGCTATTGGAGTAGCACGAAGTGTAATGGAATACACTAAAGAGACATTCCTTGTGGGAGAAGATGGTCAGTTGAAGCCAGAATTTAAATTTTGATAATGATAATTTTTTGTAAATAAAATCATTTTTCTGACTGTTATATGAAATGATTTATGATTTATATAGCGTCTTTTCTATGTAGATATAATCAAAGGCGCTTTACAATATTAATGTGAATTTTTACAGACTGCATTTTAAGGTGCCATAGGCAGCCGCGCAGCTTACAATCATGAGTGAATGATT
>JAAAQI020137560.1:0-12553 GCA_011800005.2 Stichodactyla mertensii
CTAAAAGGGACCACAAAACTCAGCTAGTGGGCATTCTTGTCATTATCACCCTAAGCGGGACCAAAACACTGATTTCATATACCCTAAAAGGGACGACGAGTACCCCCGCCCCCTTTTATAGGGGAGTCCCCCCCCCCGGGGGCCAGTACACTAAGATTTACTTTACTTGTTGGATTTCAAAGAGAGATTCATTTTTTAATGAAATTTTGTGGTCATGATATTTGATCGATTAGTACATATAGAGATATAAAAGATTCCAAATTTCATCGTTCTGATTCAATCTATAAACATATATCCAATTTTTATGTATCTCGTACCCCTCGGACTTCCGTTGCCGTTTCCGTAATTACCGAAGTCAAAGAACCTGTTTTTTCCTGGTTCGTTCTCTTCAAGATTACAAACTCGTATTCATTTTTACCGTAAGATTTTAACAACTGTGTTTAGCGGGCTAGTTTCGTTGCATGATTTAGAGTCCCAAACTGATCTGTTAATGGAGTTGCAGTTCTGTTATATTTGTAAAGATAAGCTCTGTTAATCCTTCTACAGCCCTCCTTTCGTACTAGGATGAGTACGCAAACCATTGTGCGCTTGTCAAGGTTTAATAGTTTGAAATGTTAGATTTTCTTTACTTTCCTAAAGTACTCTAAAGACCCTTTGTTTGTTAGTTACTTTTATTAATGAATTCTTTTCGTGTCGTTTCGAGCTGCGGTTTGAATTGCAACTACGGCAACAGATCTCTTTGGAAAGTAATGTAGGAGGACAAGATATTCGTTAAATCTGCCTTTTAATACTGAAAGAATTGAGTTCTTTTACGAGCAACGCGTTCAAACATAGATTCCATGAATTTTCCTGTCATTTCGTGCACACTTCGATTATCCCAGCGTAACACAGCTTTAAAAGGCATTGAATTTGTTCTGCACAGCAGGCTTAGACACATGCAGATTCATTTGCCTAGAAAACTTCATTATTTTTCAGCTCTGTATGATTTGTGAAGATGTTTAAACTTTAATTGACAGAATTAACCTTGACCCTATGGGAGACTTAGACAGGAAGTGTTCTATCCTTGAGAAATAGCTACCTATTACAGCTGAAAGGTCACTAAAATAAAGACTCCATTCATTTGCTATAGCTTTACCTTTGACAAGCGAGTTCCGAAGTTCGTTTTGAAACTCTGAAGTTGAAGACGAACCTCCCCGTGGCTTCGGAACCCGCTGTTCAAGATTAGCTGGTAAAAAGTAAGGTAAAACACCCTATATTAATCAATAACTGGGTTCGTGTACAAACCCCAAAAATATTCAGTTGACCCTCATTTGTCAGTTCATCGATTTGTGCTGTAGTTCCTCAGCACTTTTTCACCTCTTCGTGCGTGGTATTGCTTTTCAGAGCTTCATCCGCCATATATTCGCGTTGTGCTTTAATGAGTTGTTTATCGAGGATATACCGGTATAAAGTTTATTTTTGTGCTTGGTCAAACCTCCCTCGAGTCACAGCTGCAAGACAATGAGATCGCTGGTTCAGTAGGACGTTCACTCTGATGTGCGCGTGCGTCACACTGATGGGACGCTACGTGTTGACAGTTGATAATCTGTCTGGCGCGTGCCTTAAGGCTGGCTTAGCTGACTACATACAGCGCTTGTATGCAGGTTTTGGTTGTTCAGACAATATATTTCAAAACGTTTCCTTTTAGCACAAATATTCAGTCATTTTTCTCGGTTTTTCGTTACAATTTCAAGAATTATTTCTGATCTATTTAGGAAATTATATCAGAAACCAAAGGTATCAGAGAACCAAAGGTAAGAAAATTTTAAGGATTAGTTCATTTGATGGCGGGTTTTCTTTTGATTACGAGGTTCCCAGTTTCGTGTATCATTTCCAAATATTATTGATAATGATCATAACCTCTCATGCGTGACATTAGTACATTTGAAGTTTTAATTACCCTGTCAGCACACTCTTAATACACTGTCACATCTGTACAAAACGCCACTAAAATGCATGTCACTGGAAAACAAGAATTTGAACTGAAAAGGTAATTTTACGGTGGATAAAAAAGCCATTTCGTGGTCAGCAGACACTGTCTGCACCTGATGTACAGAAAAGCCATTTCGTGGTCAGCAGACACTGCTTGGGCAACTGATGTACAGAAAAACCATTACGTGGTCAGCAGACACTGCTTGCAACTGATGTAAGAAAAGCCATTACGTGGTCAGCAGACACTGTCTGCAACTGATGTAAGAAAAGCCATTACGTGGTCTAGCAACTGATGTACAGATAGAAAAGCCATTACGTGGTCAGCACTGCTTGCAACTGATGTACAGAAAAGCCATTAGGTTGTCAGACCTTGTGGATGAACATAAAATCCGTTTGATGGTCACAACAAATAAAAAGCCATTTCGCAATATGCATTATTAGATTTTAACTTGGTTCACCATATCCTTAGCCTCTTAACTGGAACACCAACCCTTTAGATTTGTTTGTTTGTTTGTTTGTTTGTTGTTTTTTGTCCATTGTACAGCAACTCGAAATAATAGACTGTTAAATAACAACCAATAAACGCGTCTAAACAACTATTTGTTCAGACCGGGATGACGTCAATTCCAGTCATTGTTTACAAAGTTAAACACCGTTTGGAATACGTTATATCTACGTTGTCCGTACCACTGTTTCAAGCGAGACTAGATTTTTTGAAATGAAAACGTTAAAGAAAAGAATCATTGAATTAGTCTTGAAAATCTTCTTTTAGAAGAATTGTCTAGTGTATCTAATGCTTTTTTCTGCAGTTCAAAGCTTGGAAATCGAGATACCTTCGAGTTTGGAATAAATTTCATTATACCAGACATGTCGGTACTTGCATGACACACAACGCTGCTTCTAGCACTCTGATTGGTTAATTAACATAGGCAGATGCAAGCTTTCAAAATCAACCTTTACACTGCCAGTTGTTATCTCAGAATTCACTCACTACCTGAATGAAAGCAGAGAGATTTTCCCGAACAGTTTTGTTGAGATCTATTAAAAAGGGAATCCAACTGAGAGCGAAACTGAATGAAATAGTACCCGAGGCTTTCGCTAGCTTTTGCTGGTTTTGAGACAAACCAAAAATATGCAAGGTAAGCACTTTTAGAAGCCGCTCATTCAAAGCTACAGTCCATTGGCTCTGCTAGTTTCGATTTACTACACAGCCTGTCAAGACTTTACCAACAGTAATATGCTTCTTCAAAGTTATTTTACATAGCAGGGCACGTTCTTTGTCTGTCTGTGTTTTATTAGGTAAAATCCTCGGGTTCTCTAGAGAAAATTATCGAAATAAACTCAACGAATCAATGAATCATCAGCTATAGCTACACAAATATTTTTGATTTCTTGTCGATTGTTGTATGTTATTATTGCAGCCTGGATTCATGTCTTTTCTCGTAAGTAAAGGTAACTTTATCTGGGCAATAACCCAAGTCAGTCACTGATAAAACAGATTCCCTCCGCGAAGAAAATTTCACAATCACAATTCTAGTTTGACTTTCAGTTTTAGATTCGCAGTAGGTTGAATGAAGATCAATGATGGTCTGTATAGAAACAATCGGAATTAATCGTTACATTTGAGTTAGTCTAGCAGAAGAAACTTCATATTCTCGCCTGAAAATATGACAGTACATTCTTGGCTTGCCTTGGCCTGTTCCATGAGGTTGACTTATTTTTTAGTCATACGTACAACGCTTTAGATTGTACAGGTTTTCCAGTTTAGATTGGAATAAGTTTGGTTATTCGTGAAAATTCCGAGAATTTCAAACTCGGATAAACAAGCAGGAAACGGTAGCGATTGAACAAAATAAACCATCCAAACATCATACGCTTATTAACACTCAAGAACGATACAGTCGTTGGAGGCTTGTAGTTCCTTATCCTAAAGATCTATCATCCAGCTTTGATTCCTTAAAGGAACAAAGTCGATTTATTTTCTGGGTCTTACGGTCAGTGTGCTGCTAATTTTGTTAAAGAAAGGGTCATTTTCTGCCTTGGTCCTCAGTCACCCGAGTGATCACAGAACCGATAAAACTCATCATCATTTGAGAATTGCATCAGAAGATATTAAGTTAATTATTCAGATTTTTCGATATTATAGTTTTCGTTCCGAATTCACAATACTTTTAAACGTCTCGAAATTCAAGAAAGAATTGAAATTCAAAGGACTTAGGGATAATAATCTTAACTCCAGTGCAACTCCGAATTTTCGTTCTTTAAAAACGCTTACTAGTCGAGTTTCCGCATATTTAATAACATTTCGTTTTGTTTCATTTTTTTCGTTGAAGCGAACGACTCCCGGCTGTTTCTTTAATAAACAATTTTTTAGTATTATTTCAGCATTAGTATTCTAGTCATGTCCTTAATTCTTCATCTAGAATAGTTTTTAGGCATAATTCGAAGAGTTTTAGTAACCAATTTCTTATTTTGAGCAATGTAGTCTTTTTTATTCTTTAATTTGTAGAATAAAGTTTCGATTACTGATTACTTCTAATAATAATTCAGATGCCGAATTGTTATTACTCTGTTTTCTGTTTGCTTTTCGACTCCAAATGAATTCATTGTACTTAGTTTGAAGTGGTTTTCTCGTTTTCACAGGGTTATTATGCAGCCAGTTCAAGATATTCTTAAGCCATTCGTATGTACGAATTGTTCGAAATCGTTCAAGAGCTCTAACGGACTGAAATACCATTTGGAAAAGATCCACCCTGAACAAGATTTGATGGATATGAGACGACTATACAGCCACGACAGAGGTAATTAAAACTTCACTAGTGATGCAAACTCATAGTCATTGCAAGTGACGCACTAAATGAATGAAACAGGAAAATGTTTGATCGTTAAGGCCCGCTTTCACGCGCGGTTTTTGCTAGAATTTCTACCGCAATCATATTGATTGCTGTTGAATCGCTGTAAATTTGAACACGTTCAAAATGGAGGTAATTCATCAGCGACATGATCTCAGAAAATAGTGATATAGTTTATACGAACAATTTTAAAACGCGAGCCAAAATCGCAGCGCAAAATAAATCCCAAATCCCAGAGAGCGCGTGTGGAAACTGCCATTTAGTTATATTCGCATTTGTGTCAGAGCACATTGCGCTTAGGTAGTCAGTGAAAACCAGATTTAGGCTATCGGTGAGATAGTTTATTTTCGATAGAGAGATATCAGCTTGTATTATAAATAGCTATAAGCGCGTTTGATCCATGCCAAGGACTGAGACTTCCGAAAGTGCGCCACACCAGAGCACTGCAAAGATATGACCATGAATGTTTTCCCTGTCAGAAGGCAACAGTGTTTATTACTCAAATATTATTAACTAAAGATTATATACTGCAGAGAAGTATTCAAGTATTTGCCTTTCTCTACTATTCGATGTGGTGGTATATAGGACTTCACACACAGGTTTCATAACTAAGTCGGGCGGATCCAGTAACTGGAGGAAGGAGGCAGGAAAACCTCCTGTGTTAGAGAAACTTCTATGACTAATAACCAAAGGAAGTCGCTGGGGGATTCCAAAATATAATTCGCCCGTTTCTGAACACCGGATTGAAGTCTAAAGAAACTTACTTCACTGGCACTATTGCATGTACATACGTACTCGCATAAGTAAAAAGAACTAAAAACCGATTCCAGTTCAGTAGTCTGCTCAGGCTGGATCTGCAAAACATGTACCGTACAGTTTTGTGCTTGATCCGTATTCACAACAGACATTTACCAAATTTTCAAACACAGATTTGTTTTAACAAAGCAATTGGTATCGTCATCTCACATTCAGTCTTGTTATGGACTTCTTGGAATTTCCCATACTGTCTTTTTCCTTGCTCCACCACCATACCACAGTTTAAGCGGGTGACTATTACCAAGTATTAAAGGAAGGGGTATTAAAGTCGTTAAATACGTAAAAATGATCGAAAATGGTTCAAATTGGTAAAAAGAAAAGAAAAGTGATATAGTTTTGGAGGATTTTTCGGACTGTTTCGCTCAGAAGTTGTTTGCAAAGATTTTTTCAAAATCCTCGGAAGATCAAAGCCATACGCGTACGTTGTGTTATGCTTCAGCATGAAGCATGGTATTTTTTACCATTACACTGTAATACAGGATTTGCAAATTTGCAAAGATTTTTTCAAAATCCTCGGAAGATCAAAGCCATACGCGTACGTTGTGTTATGCTTCAGCATGAAGCATGGTATTTTTTACCATTACACTGTAATACAGGATTTGAAATGAAAACTTGGATCAAATCGCTAACGCTGACGTTAGTATCCGAATCGTGTAAGAACAAATCGGGTAATCCAGACCTCTGACTCTCTTAAGGAAATCAAGTGTGGTTTGAGTACATCTAGCTGATAATATGAAAAGAAAAGTGAATGTTAAGGGATAATCAGTGTGGTGCGTCGTATTACTATAACAAGGAAGTATTCAAAGAATTTGTTTCAAAAGACATTTTTTTGGGGGAAACCCCATGAAGGAAGTACCTGACGTAAGGGAAAGTCCCGCTGGTAAGTGAAAAGAAAATTGAATGCATGATGGTAACAAAATAGGAAAACCAGCCAACCGAGTGAAGATCAAGGAATATGAAGAAACCTGCCTGTTGAGGCAAGTTAACAAGTTTGTTCAGTCATGATCCTGCGGTAGGCGTCGAGGGAAAACATTTAATTCATTTTCAAATTCAGGAGAATTTTGAAATTTGAAAAGGTAATAAAAAACTTTATTTTAGCATTTTAAAATCGACGAAGCACTGGCGCTTAAATGAAAATCTCAAATACCTGCGATCTTGAAATAAGGAGAAGATTAGCATCACAGGTGGGCATACGTAGAAATTGCTTACGTTTGCACTTTTATAATAATCTATTGAACATATTTGGATTAAAAATCACCACTCTTTTCAAAATGAAAGTGAATAAATTCCAAAGACATGACTCGAGTGTGATAGCACTAAACGACAGGAAGGTAGAGAGAGAAAAAGCCTAAAGAATACTAAGCTTGAATGTAATCTTTAATTTTTTCCGTGAATTTTCTGTATGTGGTCGTGGTTTATTTTGGCAGGGAACAACAAATCGACCAAGAACATTCCTCCAGCGCTGGATCTCAGCAAGAACGAGGATTTTTCGCAGGGGATTTTGGCTGAGTTCGCTTTCATAGCGACAGGACCCCAGAGCCCTTTGGTACAGGAGGTTTATGGATCTGCTAACGAAGCCGAAAGTCCTTGCGATCCAAGAGATATTGTAAGTCCTTTTTAAAATAACTGGAATAATGATTTTATATCCTTCTCGTTGGAGTTTATTCCAAGTTCCCGCGCTGTTATGTGCGGCTGTACGTAAACGTGATCTGTTTTATTCAAAATTATATTCTAAATATATCACACACCGATTTGTAGGGAAGTTTGAGATTTTAAAGTGCTAAGCAAAGAATGGGATAAATCTTTAAAATAAAAATTGAATATTATGAAAACATTTATTATCATTGACTTTGTAGTTGAAAAACGCATCAGTTTGACTGTGGTATATGATGACCAAACTCTCAGTATAGAAGCCATTGTATTGCTTCAAGTTTTAATAATTTCTTTGTCACTGATGCCAACTCAAGAGTAGGCTGTCGAAAAACTATTTCAATTTAACGGGTTATGTGCCGCAAAAGGTTTTGACCGGAGCCATGGGTATGTCTGAAAATGAAAAGACCCATTTACAAAGATAATATTAGAAAGGATTGCGCTGATCATTTTTAGTTTCAGTTCAGTATCGACTTCACGGAGCCTCGGTGCGAAACGCTACATTTAATTCCTCTAATTTCTAAGAAAAAGTGAGGAAATACTTCGAGTAGGCAGTTTCGGAAAGAAAAATAATGATGCCTTGTTATTGGGAGTGATATACCACGTGCGCTCTGATTGGTCAGAAGTTCTCATTCCTAACACAGAACAGAAGTGTAGTGCGTAAGTGGCCCATGTTACCAATTTTGAATCTCGACTAATATTAGAAGTCAAGAAGAAAAAGAACCACACGTATTTACGCAATATATCCTTCGATATTTACTATCAGCAATATTTTAGATTATTTCTTGATTTTGGGAAACAAACAAATCGTGGTGTGTCTAAACTTTTTTCTGAGCTCTTCAATGATTTCGTATTATTACTAAAGAATAATTCATTTCGTTTAAATGGACTACAATCTTCTTCTTTCAGGACTACAATATTCCAAGTGTAGAAAGTGATATCAGCACGACAAGTCCCCCACTCGATCCCCCATCGTATCGTTATGCTACTCCTCCTCCAACGGCATGGAGTTGCTTCTTAGACGGGACCAGGATTCAACTGGAGGGCGAAGAGGACTGGAAGTACGCAGAGGATCTTGGGAATGATGATATTCCTAATGTCTGTCACCCTAATGACGGGTTGAGACTTGTGTCATATGAAAGAATCATTCAAGTAACGGACGATGAGAAGGTGATTATGATGTCACATGACATACGTTGATAAACTGAGGCTCAAGTAGACCTTTTTTTTCAAAAGTTGCGTGCGCTTCTATGTTTGATGGATCACAAAACTGAAAAAGATCAAATTTTTATTTAGAAATTTCCAAGAACTGAACGTTAATTTCTCATTCCAAATACCTTCTAGTTTGGTTTCGATGAGTTTGCAACCTTCACGGTCATAATCATGATTTTCACCAAATTTATTAATTAAATCTCGTGATTAAGAGAATTACGGCTATACTAATGAGTGCTGTTTCTGTAGGAATACCTGGCGTCATTTCATTCAACGTCCGCTGATCAGCCCAGTTTGCGGGCAGAAGTATCTGGTGACCATCCATTCTTTGCAAAGCACAAAGGCTGGTGTTCCTTCCAACCCGAACGGACTCTGACCAGCTATGGAATTTCCTGCCACACCTTGACACGAGGTGACGTTTGCCTGCCTTCCTCCCATCCTGACGTCATGAAGGCAGTGCGCATGGGCAGAAGTAGTAGCACGTAAGTGTCACGGCACATTTGTTTTTGAATCTGGATACCTCGTGATCATGGCGGATATCACGTGGACTTGAAAATATACGACATCACGGGGACTAAATTGTTACTTCGTTATATCTTGTGTTCGCAGTCATTTCTTCAGCGTAACTTGTCTTTTTCCATAATTTTTCGGTCTTGCGTTTCTCTCATTTCTTTTCCAACGTTTTAGGTTCGATTTCACAGACTCGGAGTCTAATGCGGCCTTGACGCTCAGCAGTATGTTCAAGGTTGGTATAGTTTTATTCTTGTTCCATTTTTTCATACGTTGTTAAGTGCTTGGTTCACCGCGTGATACGCACGCTTATTGCGCATTTATAGCACACTTGTATCATAACCCAAAAAATGTCAAACTTGTTGACAGAAATGAAACACATATATCAAAGTGTCAGAGTACTCGCCTCTCGCTATTATAACCCGGTTCAAATCCCAACGTGGCGCAGTGTGCGAGAAGAATCTCTTTTGGACTTGTTGCTGTGCTAATTTCTAGAACTTTTCTTCGCTTTCTTCTCTTTTCCATCAGTTTATTTCCTTTGTTTGATTTCATTTTTCAAGGATTGCCAGGAACACCGATCTCGTCGAAGTAAGCTCGGCTTGTTTTCCATGAAAACAAGAGTCACAAAGACACCGGCTCAGCTACAACAGCTCAACAAACGACCAATGAACGCCTTCATGCTATTCGCAAAGCGTTACAGACTACAAATAACCCAGGCGCACCCTGGTAAAGATAACAGGTAAGACAACCAAGAAAAAAGCTGAATGTCCCTGGTGGTTTCATTTCTTAAGGATTTCTCCAGTTGTAGATAAAATCCCGCACGCGGTTGTGTTTTATTTCCTTGCGCGCCGTCATCTTCTTATGTCCCGCTGCAAGAAGGCCAGTCTTGGAAAAAGCAGAGCGTGCAGCATTGGATCGTGAGAGAGAGTCCGTAGTTTTGGAGAGGGCGCGCAGGCTAGGAGACAATAAAGAGATAAAGCCGGCTGTGTTGTCTTTGCTAAATCTATCCTTCATTCTTTGACAGACACAATAAAAATACGAGATGCTGCCTCTAAAACAAATGAAATTGTTTTTTTTTATGAATTGGAGCGTATGAGGACGTCTTTCCCTTCGCTCCAGACATGAACAACAAGTTGACCAGTCTAATGTCCAATTTCGCATTCTATCCTCAATGATATGCTCTCTTTGCTACAATACAGAGCCATAAGCGTGATTCTGGGTGACAAGTGGAAATCGATGGAGGACAAAGAACGCAATCAATACGTCCAGGAAGCTAAACAACTGGCCGAGGAACACAAGAAAGTCAATCCTGACTGCTGGAAAAGAAAACGAAGCGGCGCACAGGTATGGGACTCACTTGTCCACTTGTCAAAGCATAGAGACTCGATCAAATGTATAGTCAACTACTTTCCTATAAATCCCGCAGGCACAAATGACAGAATAGCCCAGTTCCGAGTTCTCGAAAATGATGGATGAGGGAGAAGCTTCGTGCGAAATCACACTTTGTGACGTGACACGACTGACTTGTTCTGTTGTCACTCTTCTCTACGACTTGTTCGCAGTTCACTCGTAATAATATTTTTTAAGCAGCTGAAAGAGAAACTTCAATCATTTTGATCCAACAAGCGTGCTTTCGTACAAAGCCTCGCCTTCACGCATCAAGGTATGGTTCTTTGTTAATCGCAAAACACCAGTTGCTGTAGTCAAAATAAACCACTTCCGAATTCTCGAAGATGATGCATGAATGGGCCTATATCTGAAGAAACGACGCTCACAAAACGTATAGATTTTGCCACGCTTTTTCTCTGACCAAATGTCTAAAATAATTCATATTTATTATTTATCGTTTTTTCTCTTTTTTCCCATTCAGGGCCGCACCAAGACTTCAAGCCTCAAAAGACTATGATTATCTGAGGCAACCATTTTGTAGGAATACGAAGATGCTTTTTATTTAGATAGCCGAGTTAATATATATACAACTGAAGTGCCAAGGGTTTATTCACCATTTCCTTCGTAGAAGTTCCCACCGCCGATGTAAAAAGAAAAGAACACAGTGCTTACGATAAGATATCGATCACTAGAGTAGGTTTCGTATGAGTAGGAAACGATACGGCAAGTTCGTGACTAACTACGTGTTGTGATTGGCTGATCTGCATGAAAACAATGGAAAGCCATTTCAGTGTTACCGTGTACGTGCTGTATGTCAGTACCGTACGTTCCCCACTCATATGAAAACCGCTCTATCATTTTTAGTTCAGCAAATTGAATCCGTGATGGGGTGCGGGTTATGTCGCTATCGGCCAACTGAGATCAATAGACAGATTTAGCAAAAAGATACGACGTCAAGAGGACGGCGCAAGCGCGATCTTTTTCATGCGCGCGCCGCGCCTTGTACGTTCATTTGTAGCCTTTTTACGTCCTGCCGAAAAAAAGAAATCCTGTGTGTTTGGCCGCCTTTTAACTAAAGCATGGCTAGTATCCAAAAAGATAATTGGTTAATAATTGTACAAATATGTGTCTTAGTTAACCTGCTGACAGGAAACCATTTGATGGCATTTGTACTGATGGTTGATAGTTTTGATAAGAGAGCATGGGTGGAGGCCAGTGTAGCCCTGCGCGGGAATTGACAGTTTAAACGAGGACGAAAATATTTTTTTCCAACATTGGTCGCCCCCTACTTTTTAATGTCTCGACCTCCCTCTAGGCTCCTGTCGTTCAGAATCGACGGTCTGTCTCAGTATAAAGCAATAGATTGAACTGTTTTATAGTTCGTTACCATGAAGCCAGGATGGTGAAATTCGGCTATTATTATTAATAGTTGCGCCATCTTTTGTAAATAGTTAGTTTAATTCAAACTTTTGCCCAGGCAGATTCTTTGTGGAACACATGATCGCGCTAAACCATTGGCACCACGTCAAGGCAAAAACTTGAAGATTTTCTTATAAGGAAGACCTTTTCAATATGGTAATAAGGAAGAGCAGTTCCTAACAAATGAAACCAGCGCCCAACGACCCCATGTATTTAAACCGGCATCTGCAAACATATATACTTGGAAGCAAAACCGCTCATTCAAAAAGGACACGAGTACAATTAAATGTTATAATTTATTTTTGGTACAAAATATAGTAGTTTTAATTAGAAAAACTGTAGGTAAACGTGAGTTGATAAAATAAAGCGCTGCTTTGAAAACTGATCAGCGCTTGTGTTTCTTGTTTAAACTGGGAGTATGGTGGAAGAGGTTGGGGAGGGGTGGTGAATAATAGAATCTCATTTTGTCATACCCCTATTCGTAACTGGAAAGAATTTAAAAACCCATACCAATAAACAGGAAGATGAGGCTAGTTGGTCAAATTGAAGTTAAACCGCATTAAAGATAAAATCCCGCATGATCTGCGCACGCGCCCATGGTAGACGTTCATCCACCTTTGTTATCTTTTAGAACTTCAAGTATCAAGAATTCATGGTTTCGTACAGATTCCTTGGTGAAAACTTCCAAAACTTTTCCAAAGCCTATTGACTTAAATTTCCAAAACTGCTGACCA
>JAAAQI020137571.1:2500-28004 GCA_011800005.2 Stichodactyla mertensii
AAAACAGAAGGAAGAGGAAAAACAGAAGGAAGAGGAAAAACAGAAGGAAGAGGAAAAACAGAAGGAAGAGGAAAAACAGAAGGAAGAGGAAAAACGAAAGGAGGAGGAAAGAAAAGAAGAGGAACAAAAGCGAAAAGAAGAGGAGGAAAGGAAAGAACAAGAGAAACAAAAAGACGATAAAAAAGACAATGAAGAACTTGACGATGAAGATACTATTCCAATAAGGCCACCACAGAACACCCCTGCTAGTGTAGGTGGACCGCAGGACGAAGATAAGAACAAGAAAGAGGAGTTAAACAATAAAGATGATGCAATAGAAGAGGAAGAAAACAAAGAACCAGAGCCAGAAGTCAAGGATGATGAAAATAGTGAGCAAAACGTAGACGAGGGGTGTGATGACCATGATGTTAAAAATGACGACGACGATGATGATAGTGATGATGGTGATGGTGATGATGATGACGATGACGATGATGATAAAGAAAAAGGCGGACCAAATAACGAGAGTGACAAAAACGACAAAGATAACGACAATCCCGAAAAAGAATCTCGAAAACCCAAAAATAAACCAAGAAAACCAGTTGGCGGGAAACTTAACTGGAATGCACAGTCCAAAGTAGACACATCTAGTGGGTACAAGAAGAAATCCCGTAAGAAAATCAAGTCGTACAAAGTAGATTATTCTCATGTAAAATCAAAGTATTCGTATGGAATAGCAAAGAAGGATCAAGATGAAAAGAAGGAAAAAGACGAGAAAGAAAAAGAAAAGAAAAAGAGAGCGAGTGTCAAAGGAAAAAGATGGAAACCTAGTAATGGAACCAGTACTAAAGTTAGTGGATAGAAAAACATGCAAAAGCAGTATTAGTAAGGAGCAGCGATTCTCGCCGACTACGATCCTGAAGTAAACGAATACTGAGGAAAAGAACAGTAATAGGACACAGTATAACTGAAATAAACGGCAAGAAAATGCGTTTCACTTCAGTGATAGACCTCTTTACTTTGGGCATAATGTTTTCCCATTTCAGACCACGTGTCATCCTCTTGGGGATAAGATTCTTTGTTTGAGGCTCATCCTTATTAACGTATTTTCTCAAGGGTTACTTTTTCTCAATGTATCTCTTGGTCTCGTTGTCGTGTTAGTCGACACCAATTTTCTTGACTTGTGCTTGTTATTTGAAGGGGCATTTTGCATCAATACAGTAGCTTGTTATCCTCCACTGCACACGAAATTAAACTATTTTGTCCATGCAAAATACCTCTCAAAATTGATGCAAATGAACCAAAACAAAGTGTTTTGAGTGGTCAGCTGTAAGCACTTTACAAGGTGTGTAGGTACCTTTTACACTTTACAAGGTGTGTAGGTACCTTTTACACTTTACAAGGTGTGCAGGTACCTTTTTAATCTGTAAAATTCTGTATAAGTTGTTTGCGCACTACGTCATCACAGCCATGTTGGTGGTCTTTAACAAAAGATTCATTAGGTCCTTCTCTCTGTAACACCAACATGGCCGCCATGTCTTTGTTTGCCTTTTTGAATGGCTGCAAATGCTCTATTTGTAAACATTTGGACTTAACGGCGTTACTAAAGGTTCGGACACACGATGCGACGTTGCTTACAACGGGGAAATTGGAGCGTGTGTCCACCCAAGCAAACTGCTGCACGTACGCGACGCCGCAAAACATGGATTCTAGTAAGATCCATGCGCAAAAGTAGAACTCGTTTCTACTTCTTTTAATTGCCGGTAATTTCTCGCGCAGCAGCTGCACGGGTGGACACACGATTTCCCCATTGCAAGCAACGTCGCAGGGAACGTCGCATCGTGTGTCCGAGCCTTAATCGTCTTTTTACAGTTGTATTATATCGATGTATTTTATATTAAAGTGAAGAAATAATTCAAGTTTACACTCTAAACATTCCTGTCTACATCATGAAATTTTTATCACGTGTCCGCCACGTTTGTTTCCATAGGAATAAAGACGTTTGCTCTTACCCGGCCACACGGAAGAAATGCATTGTTTCAGCCATCATAAAGGCCCATATAGGATATCCATATTACATTGAAAATGAAAGGAGTGTATCTGTAAATTTACATTTTCTTAATGTACATCTATTTAAACGATCTAAATGTAAAGCATATCACGAAATTGCAGCTTGTGGACTGTACAAAAATATAAATATTCCAGTTTTGAGTTCTTTGTTCAGTGCTTAGGTATAGACCCCTTGCAGCACGTCAGAATGCAGCTCAATCTGTTGGGCAAAACAATGGATTCTAGCTCTCAAGAGAGCAAAAGTCTTTTGTTTTGTCCCCCAGATTGAGCTGCTCTGACGACATGTGCAAGGGGTCTATAACCTCTTATAGAAATTCGGGTTTTTTACGCCGTGAAGTTCCGTGGAATTTACAAATTGTGGGGGTTGTTTTTGGTTAAAGTAGTGCGCATGCACTCGGCATTCCTTAACTTTATCGTTGGGTACTTGTGAAGATATATGGCTCTTCTCAAGCATTTTCGTCGTATCCACAAGTCTTGTTAAGAATTTTTCGTTCAAAAAGAAAAACAATGCTTGAGAAACATTAAATATTTTGGTGTCAATAAAAGAAAATCAAATAAAAATGCTCATTCATCCATTCGCTATTGCCAGCGGTATACTGATGCAGTGTGTATATAAGAGATGATTCGCAATCAGACAGCGCACTCAGAGCTTCTAGAGCAGTGGTCATGGCTAATGCTCCACAACTTCATTTCCCAAGATAGAGAGTAGCAGAGACTAAGCTAAGGCAGCTGTAGTTCTGATTTTGTTCCTCCACAAGAAGGTAAAATTACTCCTATACCGGAACCACCGCTTTAGAGCTAAATTTGTTTGTTTCGACTTTCGCCAAGGCTACACGTGGCCTATCGCCTCCAATAGTTTTGAACTGTGTAGCTGTAATATCTACTGAAATACGAGATTTGTGCACGTGACTGTACTGTGTTGGTTTCCGCAGGCTGAGTTGTGACGTTTCGCCTCGAGTTTTCGAGTGGTGTAGTGTTATTACAAAGTAGAAAATATTAATAGTATGTTAGTGCATCTGTAGTGCCGTTGGCTTTCTAAGATGCTTGTGAGTTTTCTAGCGGCGTAGTGGTATTGTGAAATGAAAATATTATGGTTTATTTATGCATCTGGCTGTAGAGCCGATTGAATTTCACTGATGCTGTGTCTGCAATGCTGAATACTGAATACCGCGTACTGAATTGTGCATTCCAAGACCAAAGGGCATTGTGGGTCTCATTAATTTGAAGTAAAAAGTAAAGATACAGTGATTTGCTCTCTATATGTAGCTAGTATACTGTTTCGGATGGAACGCATTAAAAATAAAATAAATAATAATTATTCAATTTACTTTAGACAATATTACATAAGACCCAAAATGCATTTTGGACTTGGAATGCACTATTTAAAATGCAGTATTCAGTATTCAACGTTTTTGAAATAGCTGTATTCCTACAAAACCCTATGGTAGAGCGATGGCACTTATCACTTAATCCATGAAACAGAAACTAATAGTTTTTAAACTTAAAAGTTTAATATACAAATAGACACAAAAGAAAACAATGGAATTAGTGTCTACTAACCTCTATTAGATTAATAAGCATTTCATGGATTAAGCACCATCACTCTAAAAAGAGTATTGACAAACAGACAATCTTCAGGGCAGTCTTGTTCTTTCTTATACTTTCAAATCAGGAAGGAAGTCAAGTACTAAGAAAATAAATCTATTAAAAGTCAAATTCAAAATGAATCAAAAGAACATAGAGAAAATGTTTATACATTGAAAAACTTTGAATAAAATTCTTCATGCATAATAAATCCCATTCCATTCTCTCTTATAATCAACAGTTTCTTTAGTAAATAATTATCAAACGTGCCTCACCAGAAAAACCATTGAGCAAGGACTGAGTTTGTGTTTCTGGCAATGAATTTTTTACATGTAAATAAATGTAAATACTCTTGTACACTGTACATATTGTTACTAAATAGTACACTTGGGGCTTTGGCAAGAGGTATTCAGAAAATATTCATGAAAGTGAGGAATGCTTTATGGTGTTCCTATATGAAAGTTTATAAAACATGAAATTTTGACTTCAGCTGTGGCAGTCTATATTTATATAATCAATTATTGATTACTTTTCAGAACTCAGTTTGTGGTTCATTGGTCAAACATGTACAAGGCATTCAATCAAGGCTGATGTATTTTACTCTACTTTTGATGCTTTGTGTTCACCAGTGAACCACTATATTGAAAGTGGTAATTCCAATGTTAAATACTTATAGGTTGTAAGAGTCTGTTAAGTGGTAAGATCAAGGTTTAAAAATTATGTGAAACAGGTTGAGTCTTGGAAGCAGGACTGTGTCAACAATTCACAAGTTAGTTTCAATTTAGTCTCCTAATAGCCATTATTAGTTTTCCCTTCCTAATAATGGCTAATCACTGGAGCTGAAGATTTCTTTTCAATTGTTAAACACAAGCCAATCATATGGACCTTAGAATCAGAGAATATGCTTTAGCACTGATTAATCTGGAATTTAAGTTGTTGACAACTCATCTTTGATAAAAGCAGCTTGCTGAATACATTTATTTTGTTTTGTTTGATTAATGAAAAAAAAACAATGTCTCTAGATAGGCAGGTATAAGCTGCTTTATTATGGATCCTTTGTTTTCTAAAGCAGAAAATGATCCATCAAGGATTGAACAAAATTGGTGAAGAGTGGCCAATTCAAATGATTCAACTACATGGAGTTGCCAAGGTTAAAGTCCAAAGTTCATGGTCAATTCTCAGGAAAGTAAAGTTCAGCTCAAGTGAGCAGCTGTTAGTGGAGAGGAAAATTGGACTGACACTAATAATGGCAGTGGAAACTACTGTCAATGCCACTGGTAAACAAATATTGTCTTATTGTAAATAAAAAGCTGTAGCAGTCAGTAGCACAGATGATACTGCAAGTGTGGTCAACACCTTCCTTAATCCATGATACCATCGAGGAAAATATGGAGTTCCAATGTCCTTAGTCAAGGAATACAATAGTCCTATTGCTATTGTTACTAGGCCATACTGGGGCTTTAGAAGCAAAGCTGACCATGCAACAAGCGATGGGGTAACACTATACCCCAGGGTACCCCAGTTAGCTTTGAGTGGACTGTCCTGGGCAATTGCAAACCCCCAGTGGATGGCTCCAAGAAAGGTAAGTATACACGCGCCATATGCACACTGGGCGTGCATTATAGTGTCCAAATATGTTGGGGTTATAAATGACAGACCAGCAAGACTACAGAAAGGAATAGCTCCAGAGAAACCAAGCCATACTGCTGGGGTAGGACTTGATTTCAAGTCTTCAAGCATCGAGGTCTTTGTGTTTTCGCTACACATATATCTTGGTAACACAGGAATATAGCTTGTCTTTGGCTGAATAGACTGGAATTTGTTTTTGGGAATCTGATGGAAATATTTAGTCCAAACTTAAGTAAGAACTTCGTGGTAAAGAAGCTTAAATGACGAAACTAAAGAAATGTACCAGTGACATTTTTAAATTGACTCACCTCAAAGCTTGAATTATAGTAACCATTTCTACATAAGTTTCGGCTTGAAAACGAGCTTAAACGAGTAATTTTGCTAAAGCAAAGACGGCCTTTTCCAAGTACGGTGGCCGCCATCTTGGATTGAGATGTTATGGGGGCCTAGGAACCAATCAAAGAACAGGTAGCCCAATGATAATTTTCCTGGTTACCGCGATTTACTTTAACCGTCAACATTGTCACACATTCATCAATTGACCCATACATCGGTTCACGGGTCAAACACAAAGCATTCCACTGAAGGCGCGAGGTACAAATTTGAATAATCCTTTGAAACGACCTTGCAGCCTTGACTGAATGCTTTGTGTTTGACCAGTGAACCGATGTATGGAAAGTGCTCAATCCACTTCTCTATCCACTCAATCCATTCATCCGTCCGTCCGTCCGTCCCATCCATCCATCCATAAATGTATCGAGAGGTGGATCCAGGATTTTTTCTGAGCGTGCAACATTTATGAGAACCAAAAGTAATTAATTTTAGTAAAAATCTACTAGTCTCTAGTATTACTCTACTATTACTACTCTACTATTACTCTAGTATTACGCCGCCATTTTTACATTTACTGAGCGATACCGCTGACCAATAGATGCGTGGGACTGGGTACTGCTTGTTGAGACGTGGAGGCAGAGTGTAGCAAAGTTTGTTTTAATGTCTTAAGAATTTTAATGATCTAAAACTGGTTTTTTTTTTTTGACTTTTGTTGAGGTGTAAAACGAATGCCATTCGCATCTGTTGTTCTGTTTCCCATTTCCAGTGGCCAAATCCCAGTCCCAGTGCATCAAATCCCACTTTCCCAGCTCCAAAAAGGTCAATCCCAGCTCCCATTTAACCCCTTCAGGACCCTCTAGATCCGCTCCTGAATTTATCTATTCCAATAGTCCATTCCATCCATCCACCCACCCAAACAATCCATCTATTTTATTTGATGTATTCAATGATTTGAGCGTGTCCACAGTGCTGCTGGGAGTCATAAGGGGCCATTTTCTATCCACTTTTAGTTATATGGTGTCATATACATCATTTGTACATGAGCCGGTTTTAGAATAACAAACTTTACGCTAAGAAAACCAAACTTTAATACAAATTCTAGTAAATAAATATTTACGAACTACAGACACAAAATTATTCTACTTGGCAAAAACCGCCATCAGTACATAACGAAACTTGCACTGGTGTTACTGATGATAATTTATTTTCACTTAGCAAAATTTATCAAATATTGATATTTCTTTCTTTGTTTTTAATTAATAAAATCGAAATTTATAAAAATGTATAACTGTATGTCTGTTATTTCAATATGCAATTCAAAAGCTCTACAATTTTCTACACAAATGCTATCAATCTAAAATATAGTGGTTTTCATTAACCCGTGAAATACACTTTAGCTTGCGCTTTATTATACTTCGGTTCTTTTGTTTTTCATTGTGTCTGTCTGACTATTACACTCTAATACTACACTTTGTTTCACGGGTTAATGAAAACCACTCTATCTAAATAGATGGTATTCATAATATCCGCCAAGTGTAGTTTCTCGTTATGATACTAAAGTACGACGGCTTCAACCCGGGCCACTTTGCTTGTTTTCCTGATTACAAACTGGGCCAAAATGTTCGCGTTCATGCAGCTTATATTTAACAAAACCCCAGTCAATTATCTAACTAAATGTGTATCATAATTTAAATTCAAATTCTTACTGCGTTGCTCTCCTCATTGCATTGCAGCTAGCGGCCATGTTGGAAGATATAACGAAAGAAAATCAGGTATATATCTTTTGATTACGTCATTTAAAATGGTGGCTATGACGTCATACAAAAACAGCAAAATAACTTATTTAATATCTTCGAAAATACGCTAGCAACGCAGATCAAAACAGTAGTTTTGTATTTCTTTTGTGCACTGCAATCTTACGACCCATAAAGGATTTAATGTTTTGGCTTTTTGCCTCAGATTCGGATTATAAAATATATAGACTTACTACGAGTATATGAAACATATAAAAAGTATATAAAATAGTTTTCTCTAACAAAATAGATCTTGTAAACATTCTATTGAATATCTGTTCCTTTTTGTTTTCTTGCTTCACTGTTTTGCTTTTCTTTCTTCTGCAGCCAGTCACGTGAGTCTCAACTGCAAATGGCGGTCCATTTCATCGCCATAAATTTATTTATACTTCACTGAAGTTGGCATAATCGCTGAATGAATCCAGGTAGGTCTGTACCATGATGTAACAGAACTTGTACTGCTCCTGTGAAGGAAATTAAAATATGTTATATTTAGAATACCTCCTGCATTGTTCATTGTTCTTCACTCCGGGACAATTGGCTTTAATCACACGGCGGCCATGTTGGCTGAAACAATACGTTTTCCCCACGTGGCCTCGCATTCAAACACTTCAGAACGAGTTCACCCGATTATAGACAAAGGTTTCCCATCTCTTCTAGGAATGGCATCCGATAACATTAAATGGTAGATACCGGGATTTCTCGGATGCTAAGGCCAAAAGGCCTGGTAAGTTTGACTTCGGGCGAGTCGACTGCGAAAACAAAGTTTGAAATTATAAAACGGCCAATTATCTCACAACATCCGGGAGATTCCAGATCTGTTCTCCTTTGACGTCATTGGGCGCCACGCGCTAAAAGGATCTACGCCAGTTCGATCGGTTCTTGCATTCGCTCAGAGCCTTTCGAGTCGTTTCATGGCGGGCTCTAGGAACGATATCTGGATTTTGGTTGGCAAGAAAATGGAGTAATACAATAAGTTGTCTGATGAAGCATTAATTTTTGAATATTGAAAACGGAAAATATGTAGACCTTAAAGACTGCCTTTCGATGGGTCACAATTAGCAAGGTTGACTTACCAAAGTTTTGACGGCATTGGGTCGTCCAAGGCGAAGTACTTTGATTGCTTGGAAAACATCAATAACCTGTTCTGCTTTGACTCTTTCCAGTAACGAGTACACAGCAGCAAAAGTACCACTTCTGCCAACCCCGTCACTACGTAAGGAATAAGAAATAACATAACATTTTTATGCTCGCCTTGCTCTATAACAAACTGCTTATTAACGTCGCTTGCTCAACCCAAAAGGGAATGAAACTTTATCTGAAATGGGTATTTATTACACCCAAGTAAAGAGGTCTATTACTCTTTTTGGGCCATCTCAATAGATCATCAGACCGTCCCCTTCCTAAGATGTGGTGGATCTCCGAAGACGTCAAAAATTAGTAACCTCTAGTTATTTACTGATATCTTACCTGCACTGTACAGCAATAGGAGTATTTCCACATTGCTGCTGTGATCTCTGTACCATTGTTACGAGTTCAAGTACACTTTGATTGCTCTTTGGTATACCGTGATTGGGCCACTTTGTGTGTTGTATGTGGACAAATTTATGAGGCGTCTGTGGTTCCTACCAAAGCAATGAGCTCAGATATTAATTATAGGTAATTTTTGAGATTATAAAGGCCTTTACAAAGCACCAACTGTCTTTTTTACATGCATAGGCAGACTCAGGAAAGCCTAAATGGTTGACCTTGCGTCGGAGTCGGAATCGGAATCATAAGCAGTTCATGCAAGTGACAAATGCTTGCCTATACACACTTTTCTAAAGGCCTATACACACTTAAGGTTTTGCTCCAGGAGCAGGCTTCTGGGTCGTTTTGCTCTTTCTTGTGTACCAAAGATTTCATGCAAAAAAGGTTGTGGCGGGAGCAGAGTTTTGACCCTGGGTCACGCTTCCTGATATTAAACTGGTTAAATATCAGCGAGCATAGCCACACCATGCAGCAAGCTCCTGCAGCACGCTCTCTCGTGTGTACTAGTTGTGCAAAATGACCCTGGAGTCTGACCCTGGAGCAAAACCCTTAGTCTGTATGGACCATAGAACGGAATTTGAAACACGAGCAGAAACCTCGATTCTCTTCTGGACTCGAAGGAAAACCCTCGAATCGCAATAGAGAATTAAATGAATTCAATTAGATAAATACGACTTACCATTGGATGTACCAATTTACACTTCGTGATCACAAGTGGCCCCTTGGTTTCGACTCCAGTAACCTCGATACGGATGTCGTTGTATGACTCGCTGCCTTGACTTGGCAAATACTGAGGAAATGTCTGAATGGCAATTGAGAGCAAGATTATTGTTCTCATACTGGAACAGATATCGTATGTGGACATCAACAAGAATGATGCAATGCAAGGCGTTATAGGAATATGCTAGGCTTACACCAGTTGTACCCCAGTTGGGAACGCCTGGAGGTAAGGATTGAAATGAAACGTAAAAACTGAAAAGCTTTCACCTTATATTTGCAGTGTTTTCATTGAGTTTATAGGACGTTGCTTCTAGTTGCAAGAAAGTTGATCAAAGCTAAGTCTTCTTGTTCACTTCTATTTTTAACAAAGGTACGTCATAACTCCCCAACCACCACCACCACCACCACCACCACCACCACCTCCTCCTCCTCCTCCTTTCCTCACACATTCTCTCTCTTTTACCTCGTTTTCTTCTTGTAAGACATTAAGCATCACCACTGATCCAATCTTGTACTGGAACACCATATACCAGAAGTCAGAAATCGTGTTTTCCAGTGGAGCTTGGGTCATGATGAACGCGTTGTGTTCTCTGTATGCCTGTAAAGGATATTTAATTTAGGCGTTTGCAACTTATTAACTAGAAAATAAGTGCATGAGGGGAAAGCGACGTCAAAGGCAGTCTACTTTACAATGTAGAGTTGAGAGGATTTCGTGAATGGATACATGTATCGAGAGTTTTAAACTACGCACGCTTACGCGATGGTGAGACGTAATGTCTTAAATATCCTATATTCCGGGTATATTTGAATTGGATTTAACCTGATGGTATGTGAACTTGGATGTTTAATTAAAATCGCACTTGATAAGATAAATGAAAATCAAACATAGCAATTTTTACAACCAATGGTCTCACTTTTTCACTCCTTCAGCATGCGCTTAGAGCAGTAGTGTGAAACTCTTGGAGCATGTATAGACCCCTTGCACATGTCGTCAGAGCAGCTCAATCTGGGGGACAAAACAAAAGACTTTTGCTCTCTTGAGAGCTAGAATCCATTGTTTTGCCCCCCAGATTGAGCTGCATTCTGACGTGCTGGAAGGGGTCTATAGTCGTACCGTACAGATGTGAATGGATGATCACTATGAAGGCAATAGGAACTCATTTCAATGTTGCAACACGATACCGTACCACGTAAGTGCTGTAAGTCAGTATCTTACGTTTCCCACTCATAGAAAACCGCTCTTACGTTAATTGCTTTAGTATAACTTACGTTTGCAAAAGACGCATTGATGTAATTTTGTTTTTCGTTTGACAGAAAGACACGCGAAGAATCCACTGAAACAGGAAACGAAACAGTTAAATATACTGTTGGGACATCAGCATTAAGGCGGCGTTTAGGGGTATGCTCAAAGGCTAAATTCAAATTTTTATGACTATTATCGTTGAAGTGCGACTGTAAAGTTTTAGACAAGACTGCAGTTAGATGGCTGCTCAATTAATCTTCTGTAATTGGTTTTCTGTAATTTTGCCGCGCGACTTGAGCAGCGATCGCGCACAAGTTGCCACCAATTCAAACATGCTCGAAATTTAGTGCAATCGCGCGCGATTTGGGCTGCGATTAATTCAGCATTGAAATCGCCGCTCAAGACACACGACGAAATTGCTGGTGTAAACGGGCCTTTAGGGTCGCATTTTAACGATATAGGTAATAAAATTATGCCTCATAAAAGATCAACCGTTGTACTTCTTGCTTACGTGGTATCACATCGGGGTATCTGTTTCTTGTCATGTTTTGTTCCAGTGTCCCAGCGGTGCTGGTTTCCTCTGTGATTAATGCGGGAGCTATATGATTGAGGCGCTGGAAAAGACAAAAGAACATTGGACTACATGTTTATAAAGACAACTTGTTAGGACTCACTGATCGTACGTATGAACAATTAGCTTCAACATCAATCATTTTTTCATGATCAATTATTGCTACTAAAGGTTTTAATTAAAGTTCTAGTTCAAAAGAAATGGAGAAAAAATATGATATTGTGGTCTTGCTTCTTTAAAAACAACATCATATGAGGAAAGATGAATATATATATGCCTGTACCGAAGCTAGACTACAATGCATCATGTTCCCTATCTTTATAAAAAGGCATATGTTAGCATCAAAAGGGTAAGAATTTGGCATTAGTACGACCAACGACGAAAGAAGAACATCGCTATTGTGATATTCATTAATTTTCCGTTCACTTATTTGTCCATCCATGCATTTACTTATTCCTTTTCGTATGATTTGGCACACTACAAGCAAGAAAAATAACCTTAATACGTCGAACATTTCTTGCTTACCCTAAATTCCACTTCATATCCGACCACTTTGTCCTTGGGTCTTGGTTTTGATAACTTCGCCATCACGATGTTAAGATTCAAGGCAGGTACCTCTGTGTTCCCGCACGTCAAGGCTTCGAGCACAGCAAAGTGTATGAAGGCATATTGTTCCTGGAAAGAATCGCATCAAAATAAAACGTCATTTACTCTACTAAAAGAGTATCAGCACTCTAGCGGAGGACACTTTCCGTTCTTTCCCTTCTTGCTG
Organism: Stichodactyla mertensii; assembly: GCA_011800005.2. NCBI lineage: Eukaryota > Metazoa > Cnidaria > Anthozoa > Actiniaria > Stichodactylidae > Stichodactyla > Stichodactyla mertensii. Next base: position 14,725 of record JAAAQI020137571.1, read on the forward strand.
AATCTTTTCGCTGTACCGGCTTTTTTTTATGAGTCAAAATATGAAAACATGCGTACGCATAATGTAATCAATTCCCAACTGACATGGTCACAAATGAGCCCACGGTAAGATCTAAGATGGCCAAAACTTATTTGAACGTTACCCAAGCAATTGGTGACGTATTTAATGACGACACTTGACACATGTTCAAACGGAATCATGCCGATTCCGGGTACAGTACTAGCATACTTAGGTTTTAGACGAAATCTTTCCTAGTAAATCTTAGATCTTCGTTTACCGCATCAAAGAATTTGGGTTTGTTACCCGAGACAATTATGAGAAGCATGACGACTACGACGGGAAAAGCCAGTTCCAACTTTTTGATTGATATTTGCAGGAAAGTACATCTAGTAGTAGGTTATTTTACCTCTGTTTGCACCATGGTAATCCTGTTATTCCTCATAAGTTGAACATAATTGAAAATATCGATAGTTTTGTCCTTCTTTGTGCGTTCCAACATGGCATCGACAGCAACGAACGCTCCTGTACGACCAACACCGGCACTAATAACAAAAACATGCATGCAGAACAGATATAAAAGAACTATCCCGAATTCATTTGAATGACAAGAAACAATGGTTTTAAGTCGAGGTTGTAGTGAACGAAATGCAGTAATTGTATACATTTGTCTACTCCTACCTCGACTTGAAGCCACTGGTTTATATATATTTCAATTAACGTTGTCGCTGAAAAAAGCCTAAAGGCTTTTCAACTATCTTTTGTTTACTAACAAACTTCGCTGTAGGGTATCTAAGAATTAAGGAATATGTGTCCAAGTTGTAGAATTTGCAAGCATACAGTGGGTTTCTTATTGTAATGATGTCACGGTGAAGAAAAAAAAATCATGATTCCGCTCTCAAAGCTTTAGGCTTTTTCAGGGACAACGTTAATTGAATTAGCTATAATCTCTAGAAAATCTAAAATTAGTCACATTTTCTATTCATTGCCCATGAGAAAAAATATTTTCAGTTGATACAATCATCCAACATGGCGTTACATGAAAATCAAGGATAGGCGCTTATTGTATGGGAGAATCTACAGAGCACTCAATGGATGTAGTCTATTCATAAAATTTATTGTAGTCTATTGTCGTTTTATCCATTGTATTATGCGTTGTTCATTGTATTTCTATAAATATATTACACCAACTGCGTGCTCCGTAGACTCTCGCTTTATTCGCTTTATTGTACATATAGAAAGTTTGCTCGATTATTCCAAGAGAATTTAATTACAAAATTAAGATTTGGCCATCAAGTAAGAGGACAAACCAAACGAAATCAAGGCAAATCTTATTTTCGGTCATCCAGCCTGGTGGTTATAACCTCACATGAGAACCAATTATACCTGCAGTGTACCAACAATGGTGCCCCTCCTCCGTTAGAAGCATACTGTGCTCGGACTTTTCGTCTAAATCCAAGCACCGAGGTAGCATGTTGTGGTACTCCCTTGTCTGGCCAGGCAGTGTACTGGAAATGGTGAACTTGAACCTTAGCCTCTTCACCACTCTGAGAGGAAAAATGAAACGCCTCAAGTTGAAAGAAATATTCCGAATATAATTTCATTGACTAATGATCATAGTATTGAGGTACAAGCGTAAATGATTGCATAATACCTTACTGACGATGAATATCCTGACAACATAGTCAGCCAGTACGTCAGATCGATGAAGGGTTACCGTTATTGGTCCATATTTTTCCTTATTGTCAGGCCAGTATTGATGGCACTTGATCTGAAAGAAAAACCATTCATATTATTGTTGCTGGTGCTGTTGTCGTTGTTTTTGGTACTGCTTTAAGGTTGTTGTTGTTTCTGTGGTTGTTGCTATTATGTTCGCTAGTACTGGTTGTTGTCGTTGTTGCTGCTGCTGTTGTTGTTGTTGCTGCTGCCGCTAGTGTGGCTGCTATAGTTGTTACTGTTGTTGTTATTGTTGTTGTCGTTATGTTCGCTATGATCTCACAGCCATTCTTAACTTTAAACTAGAAGGACCTAATCCACTGTTTTCTCATTTCAGATCACGTGTCATTGCCTTGAATATCGTTTCTTTGTTCACCATTAACACTTCACAAAGTACATAAATATAGATGGACTCTTATTCCCAAGCGAATGTCACGTGGTTTGCAATGGGAGAAACAGTCCTAGATACGTCATTCCAAACAATAAATGACATATACCAACCTTGCCTGCTTCCACCAGATTGGTCAACATGACAATCGTCTTAATCTTTTCCTGCCAGACCATGAGCCAGAAATCTGTCACTGTTGCTGGAATCGGGCCTGCGAAAGAAAAGGAAAAAGGAAGAATCAATAAACCAATCCCTAGATCCACTTAAACAACAGCTCCACCAATCAGGGCGTCACTGTAATTCCAAAGGAATATAGTAAGTCCACTATGAAGCAATATCATTAAAGTGTCCATACATGGCACATTTGATAACATTCTCAGTATATAAGTGGACGTAATGTTTATAAACATTGTCATTGTGATGATAATGTGCCAATCATTTTAACAATAGGTTTTGTCACATTGTTTTGTTGGATGATCCAAAAGATTTTTGGTTGGCAATTTAAATGACAATTAACCAAAACAAAATACGTCATCGTACCTAAAGATTCTACACGAGCTCAGTGACGAGATCAGCTGTTCAATGACCCCCTCCAAAAAAATTATATAGTTTGAGTGATGCGTCTTAAAGTCATATAGGTTTTGGTTTCCAGCGTTAAACTGGTTGTAATATTTATCTTAAATTTAGGAAAATGATAGAAATTTTACCTTGTGAAGCAATGTAAATTCTTGGAGTTCCATCATACCCCTGAAAAAGAATTGATATTGTATACATTGCCTGTATATTGTCATGTGCATTAGAACCGGAAACAGGTTTTTCTGGTTTCAGTTTTTAAAATTATAACTGAAATTACTTCGGCAGCTTTCCATGATTGCATTAGCCAATCAGGAAACAAGGAAAGCCAGGAGCATGCGCTCAAATTACTCATATTACTAACAAGCCTATATTTCTTCAAAGCATGAGAACAGAACATATGCGAGAATTCGTAGTAGCCTGCAGAAAAAGTAGAAAGTCGTCTGTGCGTAGCCTGCTCGTTGAACAAACAGTTTGTACGGATAACACACGGGCTATCTATGCGCAGTCTACCTGTGAACATGCAGTGGCGACGTTCTGTCTTGACATCAAACTTCAAAATTTCTCTTGCCTACTAAAGTATGTTATTCGACGAATATGATTCGATATGAGGAAATATAGTGACAGCTAGTGACAGGCACAGCAAATATTATGGGTTACCAAACCGAATACAGTAGCATTTATAATTGGGCCTAACATTGGTTTAATACTCACGTGTATGTAGGAAGCATTGATGTAGTCTGAATCATCCATTGGTTCTTGTAAAATGACACGTGAGTGGTCATCTAAAATAAAGCATAAACAGGACTCTCATGAAACACCACTTTCGTGACTAGCGTAAATAATCCGTGGAAATGTTCACAATGTTCCTTTCCCAAGATATGGTTGAGTGAGTCCAGTACAGTACGGTTCCCAATAGTTCTTTCCCAAGATATGGTTGAGTGAGTCCAGTACCAGCCAAAGCCTTGATTTCATTACCGTAGCAGTTTTTTTTTTGGTGTTATTGTATAAATTATATATTGTTTAATCAGCAACTCTTTTTTGCTTTAATCATCTCGAAGTCCATTGTATCAGCTTAGTACATATTGCACAGTACACGATGGTACGTACTGAAATCAAGGCTTTGGCTAGTACTGGACTAACTCAACTATACCTTGAAAAAGGACTGTACATTTTCAAGTCGAGGTCGAAGTAGAAAAAAATGATCCGTAAATGTTTTTCAGCTGTAGAAATATTCTACACGAGAATACTGATTGGCTCTTGTTTGACTCACATGTAATAATGTTGGCATATCTATTCTTGGGCTTGTTTGTCGGTGTTCTAGCATTATCCCATGGAAACTGTTGTCCATTTGATAAACTCTGCCGTTAGGGGAAAAAATATGTCAAGTTGCAATAGCACAGTATGCAGTAAGATGAACTTGGCATAAGCTACGAGAAACAAAAGCTGGTGAGATGGACACATTGCATTACATCACGCAGCGGCTGAAGTGGTACGTGAAGCCCCTGACAAGTCGAATTAAAACATTTAAAGTGCTCCTAATGTGACGTCATCCGAATAATAAAGCACATTGGCGCATTTGATCATATTAGAATGTTAATTTGCGTTTTATAAGTAATAAATTATTATTATTAAAGCATTAAAGATCTAGAAATGCAAATGAGATGACGTCAACGGGGTGCTAGTTATAAATACAAAAACAGGCTAAAGTAAATAACAGATGATATTTCATGTTCAAAGCATTAGCCTCAGTTGGTCAAATGACTTTGTAGGATTTTGACTTTTTTCCAATCAGCGCCTTCTGTAGATTAGCGATTACTTTCTAGAAAAAACACCGGGATGACGTCACATAATTTACATATCAAGATCTTCAAACGCTTCTAACTCATAAGTGGCTCATCTATTACCAGCAAAATTAAACTGTCCTATCAAAAACTTCATAAAGAATGAATTTTCAAAATATGGTCGTAGGCATTAGGAGAACTTTAACTTCCTTGTCCTACCCTGAATTCTTTCTTGAATGTATTGCTTCCCGACTTCTTTTCGCTGACGTACTGAGCGAACATGTTGATAGCGATGGGTTGGTGTCGGAGAGTTTCGGCATTACCGTACAGATCTGCATCGACTTCATCATGGACTCCACCATTAGCATTTCCAGTCGCTTCAAAAGCCAAACAAAAAATCGCTGCTAGTTTATAATTCCGTTGTAACGGCTATCAGTATTTCAGGCAGACGTTGCTGGCGTTTTTGGTGGGAAGGATTGGGCTGACAACAGGAAAGTACAAGGAACGTCTGCCTGCAATATTGACATCCCTGACAACAGACCTTATAACTGGAGTACAAGACACATATCTGTGAATCAATTACTATTAGAACCACACAAAGAGTCATAGAAAACTATCTCCTTTATTGCTTAATTCAAGCTGCACTAATACGATCATATACTGAAATATCAAACCTTTTTGTTTACTGGCTCCCCGTGGACTCTCGTCTACAAGGTTGGTTCTGCTGTCAGGGGAGGAATTCACTTTTTGTCCCTGGTCGTCCTGCAGGTTGTTCAGGTTCAGAGCATTATCAAGGTCATCTGTGCTCTTTCTTTTCCTGTCCTCTGAATTTCGTCTGAAAAACAACCGAGGTATCTTAGTTGTCAATGAGTTAGAAGTTTAGGTAGTTCATAATATTTTGTTGGTTCACATACCACATCACACCACACCACACCATAGCACAGCACAGCACACCTCGGCACACCATATCACAGTACACCACAGCACAGCACAGCACAGCACAACCACAGCACAGAACAGCACAGCAAACTACAGCACAACACACCATATCACAGCACAGCACAGCACAGCACAGAACAGCACAGCACACCATACAACAGCACAACACACAATACCACAGCACACCACGCCACTATACACCATAGAGCAGATTTCGTATGACTGTGAAAAAGTCGTGGCACGAACATGGCGCGGACACGGTCAAGGCGCGGCAAGGAACTTTGGAGTTCTAGAAAACATCACGGTCGCGGCAAGGCACGCTTACGGCAAGGACCGTGCCGCGACTTTTTCACAGTCATACGAAATCTGCTCTATCAAATCACACGACACCCCACCACACACAACAAATGCACCTGAGGAGTTTGCGCGCGCGAGCAAGGTAAGGGAAAAACATAGTTAAGCAAAAATTCACCTAAGGCTTTAGTTATAAAGAATATAACGAGAAATTCAATTTTCTTTCAGATCTATTAGGTTCTACAGTTATTCAAATCCTTCTTCCGCATAAACGTATAGCCACCCAATCTTCTGGCAAGCCGCTGTTCATTTTCTAAGCAATTTCCGAACTCTCCTTTAAATGCTTACTTATCAATACGCAAAAATCAAAATATAAGTTCAACCTTGTTTGCATTGAATATTGAATGTAGTGGCATAGTGGGAGTGGGAGTGATGTGCGTCAAAATAGAAAGCAGTTATTCGTGCTGAATTTGAAAACCCAAACTAAGCCATTAAACAGTTACCTTTTCCACATGAAAAATACCGCTCCAAGTACAGCAACAATGACCAGGATAACAACCACAGCTGATACAGCAGCAATAGTGGCTCCACCTGGACCACTTGTGCTCGGGTTATTCACGGCTATAAAGGATACGTAATGGAAGACTTTTTCATATACACGAATTTACGATGGTTTCAAGTGGTATGTACTCTTATTTTCCACGGTATGTGTTATAATCGTGAAAACTGTAGTGGCTTTACAAGGCAAAGCAAAGAAATTAAACTAAAAAAGCTAGTAACAAAACAATGCGAGACCACTGGCGAGGAACCATTATCAAAGCGCGCGCTGTGATCAAGCAACAACTCAAACTCTGGAGCTTTGAAGTGTGACGTCACTCGAATGAAAAAGCGACGTCCGGGTCCAGAATGAAAAGCAGTTTGGGTGACAGGTGCACGGTGGGTTGTGACAGGATTGCCATTGTTACCGCTGTTTATGTGCTCGGTAACTCTCATCCCACCGAACAAGCACCTTACCTCAAGTTCATCTACTAGTAAGGATAAAGAAAAAAATAACATTAAGCCTTTGGTAGGAATCGAACCCCACGTCTTCGGTTTACTAGTCCGATGTGTTAACCACTACACCACAAGGACCAACCACGCTAGAAGCGCAGCCAGACAATGTAATGTATGTGACAACCGTAGGGGATCCCAGGGCGTTATTTTTCTCTATGGGTAAGCTGAACACCGTAAATTTGGGGTACGCATATATATATATACATTACATTGCGCGCGCCGTGATTGGTTAATTTGCATGCATGAGCGTGCATCCGTGTCAAGATGGACTATAAAACTGTTCTAAATGTTTTAAGTTATTTCTAGTGCCCAAAAACAAACTGACAAACCTTTACGTGCAGGAACTTCTCCTTTCGCGACCAACACGCGTGGGCTGGGCAAGAATTCCTCCTACAAATGAATGAATGAAAAAATAAACAAACAAACAAATACACAAATATAAAGCGAACCAACGAACTAAATAACGAAAGAACGAACGAGCGAACGAACCAAGGAACGAACCAAAACAACGAACCCACCTAACAACCAACCCAACCAACCACCAGCCCACCAACCAACAAATGAATAACGATTTTGTTGGTCGAAAAACGCTTATTATCAAAATTAGTAAAAAAAAAAAAAAACCCGTTACGGTAGCGATGTACATTGTGTTTCATGCATCATTCATGAGCGTGTCATCACTTAATTCACATCAAATGTATCGAAACGTCCCTAACCTTCTTTTTAGTGACAGCTCTTTGTAACACCTGATACTTCTGCCCATATTCCAGTTTCTCGTTTTTGTATCCATTATACTCTTTTTCGTCTCCGAGGATAAAAATTCTCGGGAATTTCTTTTCAGAATTTGAACTCCTTTTTATTTCTGCTGCTATGTAGTAAGGCAGTTTTTCTTTCTCTGCTTCTTCGTAGCTCTTTAATTTTGTTTCATCGAACGCTTCTCCCACTTTTGCAACGATAAACTGGTAAACTTTTATTGGTCCATTGATGTCAGTACTTGTCCAGACTGTGATATTGTTCACTCTGCCAGTGATGTTACTGACAAACCCAACAGCAGGAGCAGGTGGAGCTGTAAATATCAGCGAGAAATTATGACAATTGATGTGTTTCAAACATTATCTGCCTCAAATTGTGGTCAAACATTGACTACCATGTGCTCTGTATGCCGCCTTTCAATTAGCTGAGAGTTCTCGAAAAAGATTCATGAAGGCGAGGCTTCGTGCAAAATTACGATTTGTGGCGCGAAATGACCGATAATTCTTTGTCTTTTTCTGTTGCTTAAATTTTTTTTACGAGTGAATTGCGAATAATTCATAGAGAAAAGAGTTAAAATTGAATAGGCCAGTCGACTCACGCCGCAAAGTTTGATTTTGCACGAAGCCTCACCTTCATCTTCATCATCATCTACTTCTTCTCCTATACTAGTTTACTCGCTAGTTTCCACTCATCTTCATGCATCATTTTCGAGAACTTAGCTGTGGCCTGTTGGTAGAACATCGGTCTGTCGTGCGAAAGGTCGTGGGTTCAAGCCCCGCCCGCCGCACCAACACTCAGGATTTAAAAATAACTGAGGAGAAGCTGCGGTCTTTGTAATAACGCCCGGAAATGGTTAGACCCTCACGTGGCTCGGATGATCTCGTTAATGGCGGTTCCGCGCATTTGATTATATTTATGTAGAATTTTCGCGTTATAAATGTTAACCATTTTTTCTCAACCAGAGGATATTCTATTGAAAACTTGTCATTCAGCTAATGAAAATTCCAACAAGATTGAGAATGACGTAAGATGAAACCCAGCAAGGAGATGACCAGGGAAGAGGGGACTAGGGAAGAGAGGGGTGGGGATTGGCTCCTCGTCTGAAATAAAACAGCAAACATTAATAGACCTCTTTACTTTGGGCGTAATGTTTACCCATTTCAGACCACGTGTCATTTACTTGAGAATACGATTCTTTGTTTCTTGGTAACGCTTGAGAAGAGATATTAACATGGATGAGCTTCAAACAAAGAATTGTATTCTCAAGTAAATGACGACACATTGTCTGAAATGGGTAAACATTACGCCCAAGGTGATTAGGTCTATTTCAACGAGCCGCGAAATACCACGGGGGTGATCACACACAGGGCACGGCAACCTTAAAGATTGAACTAGAATTAGCGTGTTGGGTTTTTGCGGAGAAATGAAAACCGAAGGGCCAAGAAAGAACCCCCCAAAATGGAAAAAGACCCCTAAAAGGTACTTGAATCTCGTTCTGCGGTGGGAATAACAGCAAATAATTTTAACTTTTAAAAGGTACCATTATGAAATTCAAGACTGAACATCCTAAAGGTAACGGCTTCTTAACTGGTTCTTTTTGCAGAAAAGAACTTAAAATAATCCAAGCCCCCCACCCCCCATCTCTTTATATTTCTTTGTTGTTTCAGTATGAAAGCAGTTCACCCCAACTGACCAGCTGACTATCACTCACCATCAACGTCAGTATAAATGTTGGTTGTCGGTTGACTGCTGTCTCCTTTGCCACACGCTGTAGTGGCAGACACCCAGAACTTATATCGTGTATCTGGGTAAAGCTGAGTGACCCGTTCCTCTACGGAAGACACAGACACGCTGTCGTTATGGGAGAAGCTTTTGTTGTAGTCTTTTGTCCCTTCAAACGAAATCTATTGAGAAAGAATAATAATTAACAATTAAATCTCGGAAAAAAGATAGCTTTACTGAAATTTCGAGCTTTCGCCCTCTTCGGAGTAAAAGAGTAGGGTAAAGGGAAGAGTAGGTATGAATAGAAGTGGGAAGTTAATGAGCCAATCAGACAGTGAGAGGAGAAGAGAGCCAATAGCGAGATAGACATTAGCGTAACCAGTCAGAATGCAGGACTTGTAATCTGTGCCCAGATGGTTTTTATCCAGTTTCTTGAAGTGATTTCATTAATAATGCCTCGGTTTCTACAGCATCAATAGTTCAAATACTCAATTATTAACGACTTAACCAGCCGAGCACATGATTAGAATCAGGCCACGTGATGAACCTTAAAATCCCGTCATCTGTCGGCTTTCAAACATTACATACCGTGTAAGTCTTTATCTTTTCTGTAACTGATTCCGGTTTTTTCCATCGTAACGAGATTTCTCTTTTGTTGATGTTTAGCACACTAAGACCAGTGGGAGGACCTGGAGCTGGGAAATGATTGATTTGTGAATAGGATGGAATGGTTGGTTGGACGGATGGATGGATGGATGTAGGGTTGCATGGGTGGTGTAGCGGTAAAACGTTCGCTTTTCACCACTGTGAGTCCAACGGGTCGGGTCACACGGGGATGGAGGAATGGAGGGAGGAAAGAAGGGAGGGATGGATGGATGGGTGGGTGGGTTGGGGATGGTTGGATGGGTTAGTGGATAGGTGGATGGAAGCGAAGAGGAAGAGAGGGATGGATGGAAGGATAAATGGACAGATGGATTATGTATTTTTTCTACATGAAATAACACTTTCTTTAAATTACCAGCGGTTTCCAGAGATTTTGAACTGGTAGGACCTGCACCAGCACTTGTATACCCTTTTATCGAGATGTTATACTGAGCACAAAACAGTAGATTATACAAAAAAAGACCACAACAAGAAGAGTTCATCTGCTTCACTTGTACTGTAGTGTCATCAACAGATCTCTTGGCTTTTTGTCTTCTTCTCACTAATGTCTGGTTAACTTCATAAGTAAGAATAGGACCATTGGATTTACTTCGTGGAATTTGGTCCCAAGACAGTTTGAATGTGGTTTTATTAACGTTACCAAATGCTATATTAGATGGAGAGACACTCGGTGCTGTAGACCACAACAGAGCGAAAATTTGAGAAATTTGATGAAATTTTATTAACAACTGGTTGATGCACAACTAGTATCAAAATAAAAAAGTTATACAATAGATATTAGAAAAACTTCACAACTTACCGTAAACTGGAATTACGATTTCGTTTCTGGATGAGTCTGGTCCTTCCTTGTTGGTGACATCCCTGACATGAAACCAATACGTCACTCCACCCCAGACTTGCATCGTTACCGTCAACCTGGGCTGACCTACATTTAATTCCATCTTTACAGTAGAATCTTCGCTATGGCTATATGATACTTTATAACGAATAACATCATCACCACAAACTCCAGGTTTATCCCAGGATAGTGTTACTTGTGGAACTGAATGACCGTTAGGAGGAATGACACGTGACTGGAAATTAGTAGGAGCAGACGGAGCTGGTGAGGAAAATAAGAAAGGTCAGGTGACACTGTTTCTGAACAAATATTTGAAGAATGATTACTTTTTCACCTTGGATAACTATACACAAGTTTGTATAGAAGGAAGTTTGTTTGTTTGTTTGATGGAAGTTTGACTCTGATTCAACAAATAAAATATTACATTCCATTTCAGCTTACCCCAATATGTGCATAATGAGTTCATGGCAAGTAAGAAGCTGCATCATCTATAGTCAATTAAGCTTATAAACCTTTGAACTTTGTTAAGATTTTTTGGTGGCTATGGCCAATAAGAGTTACAGATTTTTCTCAAATTGACAAAACAAAACAAAAACAAAAACAAAAACAAACAAAAACAAACAAACAAACAAAACAAAAACCAACCAACCAACCAACCAAAAATTCCTGCATTTTGGTGTCTAATTTTATGCTATAAAGGTCTTTGTTAATATAGACTGTTAGTGGAGTCATCATTGGACAACACAGGGACTAACCAGGATCAGCACAAATTAATAGCTAATATTTTATTCCTTTTTTTTAAATTTTGATTTAATTTTTATTTTCAATTTAGAAGGTATTTCTCTGTTCATTCTTAAGCACTTGGTGTGGGGTGGTGCATGTGTGTGTGTGGGTGAGTTCACATTGTCCAAAACATTTCTCTTTGCGGTCTAAGACTTAGTGCGTATTTCATCAATTGAAGAATGATAACTCAAAAGGGGTCTTCTTCACTAAGATCCTTTTGATGTCGAGAAGTTGCGTTCAAGGCCCTTTGAATACGGTGTTTAAATTTTCTTTTCCTTTTTACTGGGCTACCCGTGGTAGACCAGTCTAAAAATGCGTCGCGTGTCTTCGTTTTTTACTGGGCTGCCCTGTGGCAGGCCCAGTCATAAATTACCTTTGTTTCTTCGTTTTTTTCTCCTCGACAAAATCGACAAATTGCGCAATATTACCCACTGCGGCCTCAGTCACTAAAACAACGCACCTGAACTCCAATCGGCAACCAGTGCTAGGTTGTTTATGGGCGGGCAAAAGTTATTTGGATTGACAGTTGTCGAAGTTTGGGGGTGGATGGCAAGATCACGTGGGCTTGTCATGTGATATCTGACAGCGTCTGCGCAGGCGCTTGGATCAATTCCCGCTGTTTAAATCCCAAAATCAAAATACTTTTTTAATTCAATCTTTTGGGATATTAGCTTTCGCTCAGATCAACTTAACTTGGAGGATGAATATCGACCTGAGGAACATTTTTTTTCGAAGCAAATATTAGTTTAAAGTTAACGCATGGGATATTTCAAGGACTTGATTTCTTCTGAAGTCGCTAATAGCCGTAAAGATACAAGATAGAATTTCTTAAGGCATTAATTTTGAGCAAAAATTCAAAGCAAGTTAGATACAAGATGTTTTGTCTGAACTTTGAAGTCGCTAGAAATCCAACTCGTTCACGCTTAGATCCAAAATAAACAATAGCAAAAGGCACTAGAAGCCGTACAGACACAAGAAATAATTTTCTTAAGACATTATTTTACGATTTTCGAACTCTAGAAAAATTAATGCATGTCTATAAGATACGGAAGATAAACTGTCTAGCGATTTTACCTAGCCAACTTTTAAGTTGCTAGAAATCCAACTCATTTACGCTTAGATCCAAAATAAGCAATACCAAAAATATACTACAAGTATAACAGGGACGTCGGAGCCTCCCCGGCTCCGACGTCCCTGTATAACATGGTTTTCTAGGTCCTTTATTTAAGGCATTTTCAAAGACAAATGTGACATAACAGAACACAACTTACACTGATGTATTCTTCGTCGTCAGCGGCTTCGAACTCAATTGAATGGCGTCTAGTTTTATACAGATTAGCAGCCACAATTTCCCATATTACAGCGAGGGACTCATAAAAGAACACGTCCAGATGAAGATTTTCGAAGGAGTGAGTTTTCTTAAGGCTGAAAGAGCGTTTTTTTTCAAGTATATTCAAGGATTCTTCAAAACAGTTTAGTCATTCACAAATCCACGCGACTTCACGTCGCCTGCATAATTATGACGGCATGCGGGACTAAAAGTTAACTGGACTGGACTGGATCCGAAAAACACGGACTCAGTCCGCGATTTATAAAACGCGCACTCAGTCAGTATAAAACACGGACTAAGTCATTCTGCGTTTGTTATAAAACGGGTCTTATTTTAGAGGGGGTTTTCTGTGCCTTTAAAAACAGAATATATACAGCAATCTCAACCGGTGAGTTTCATGCGCCAAAGCGACCAAGCACTTGAGAACATTTGTGCTAGTGCAAAACC